>JABLUY010000136.1:0-100297 GCA_013306675.1 Thraustochytrium sp. TN22 | reverse complement strand
GGCCGGCGCCGCGCGCGAGCTGAGCGGCGGCGAGCGCCCGCGCGCCGCCCGCGGGCGGGCGAGCGAGCGAGGCCGGCAACGGCCGCCTGTCGCAGGCCAGCCAGGGCAGCAGGGCAAGCAAGCAGCAGCCGCCAGCTGCGCTGGGCTGCGCTGGGCTGCGCTGGGCTGCGCTGGGCTGCGCTGGGCTGCGCGGCGCCGCCAGGCCTCGGCGCGCGCCGCGTTGAGCTCTCGCTCCTGTTGCCGCTGAGCTTGCAGGCGCGCTCGCAGCGCCGCTTAGCTCGCGCGCATCGCGCAGCGCCCAGCAGCCAGCACCCCCGCGGGGAGCTAGCCCGAGCTATCCGCAGGCTGCTCTGCGCTGCGGGCCCGCTGCCAGCTCGCCGCGGGGCGGCACTGCTGCGGCCAGCGCCCGCGGCGCCCCGCCGCGCGCGCGCGGTCTCCCTCCCTGCCCTCCCCTCCCTCCTCAGGCTGCCGCCGCGCCGTGGCGCCGCCCGAGGCTCGGCCCGCGCGCGTCGCTCGCCGCTTTGGCTGCGCCGCCTCGCCCCGCGCCTCGGCCGCCGCCGCCGCCGCCGCGCCTGGCCTGCCCGCCGCAGGCTGGAGAGCGGCGGGGCGGCGCCGCTCTGCGCGCTCTCTCTCTCTGTCCGCGCTCTATAAGGCTGTCTGCCTGCCTGCCTGCCTGCCTGTCTCCCCCGCTCTCGCCGCGGCGCGCTCGGCGGCGGCGCGCGGCGCAGCAGAGCCGCCCCACGCGGGCGGCGGCGGCCGGCCGGCGGCGACGCGGTGGGCGGGCGGCGCGCGGCGCGAGGGCGGGGCGCCGCGGCGGGCGGCGGCGCGCGGGCGGGCGGCGCGGGAGCGCATCCCGCGCGCGGGGCTAGGCAAGGCGATCCTGCGCGACGTCGCGGAGCAGCAGCCTCTCCGTCTCCCAGCCACCTCGGCCGCTCGCTGCCCGCGGCACGGCGCGGCGCGGCGCGGCGCCAGAGCGGAGCGTAGCGGCCGGCGGCGTAGGGGCCGGCCGCAGAGCCGCTTGTGGCGGGCGCTCGGTCGCGCGGCGGCGCGCCCGCGCGGTCGCGGCGGGATCGCAGCGCCGCGGCGCGGCGGCGCGGCGCGGCGTGGCGCGGCGCGGCGCCGGCCTGGCGCGGCGCGGGGGTGAGGGCGCCCGCCCGCCCGCCAGCTCGCTCGCTCGCCCGCTGCGGCGCGCCCGCGCTCGCATCAGGAGCGGGCGCGGAGGATGGAGAGCCCCAACTCGGCGTTTGAGCCCGGCGAGGACGAGGACGACGACGGCCAGGACCGCCTCGGCGACGACGAAGAAGACGAGGAGCAGGAGGAGGACGACGACGAGGAACAAGACGTGCAGGTGGACGACGACGAGGACCAGGACCAGGACCAAGGGGAGGACGAGGATGGAGAGAACGACGACGGCAATGACGCGGCGCTGGCGCAGTCCAGCTCGCACGTCGACACGGTGATTGATGAAGACGGCCAGAGCGTCCACCACCATCACCACCATCACCACCATCACCACCACCTCTTGCCGCACGGCCAGGGCCAAGGCCAGGGGCGCCAGGTGCCGCCGCAATCACAAGGGCGCCTGCCGCACCCGCAGCACCAGCAACTCCCGCAGCATCCGCCGCACCAGCAGCACCAAATGCTGGGCCAGCTGGGCCAGATGCCGCGCATGCTGCACCCCGGTCCGCCGCAGCCGCCCGGCCCGCACCGTCTCGGCATGCCTGGTCAACCGCACCACCTGGAGTCCGTTCTGCACGGCAATAATCTGCTCGACCCGAACGGTCCCATCTCCGGTCAGCCGCACAACGCCATGCGCATTCCGCACCCGCAGCAGCTGCAGCAGCTGCCGCCGCCGCCCATTCAGCATCCGCCGCTCCTGCATCTCGCCAGCATGGACTCCATTCTGTCGCAGCAACTGGGCTCTGGCGGCCAGGGCGGCAAGGCGACCAATAACGGCAGCAGCAGCAGCAGCAGCAGCCACAGCAGCCGTAGCAGCCGCAACAGCGCGCTCAATCATGCCGCTACCAAGCGCGCCATCAAGGCCGACCAGGAGAGCGTGGGCGACGGCGCCTCCATTGACCCGGACGCACTCGGCGCGGACGACGCCACGGTTGCGCCCAGCAAGCTCGTGCTCGGCCAGAACAAGCTCAAGCTGTCCGCGAAGAACCGCAACATCATGCGCAGCGCAACCTTCCGCGACACGCTCAATATGCAGCAGTTCGGCACCGAGGCCAAGTTCCTCAATACAGTGCTCCTCTACTCGTTCGAAAAATTCAAGTCCGGCGTCGAACGCGACGCCTTTCTCGCCTACGCGAAGCAACTGGACGACCAGGAAAAGGAGCTCAAGAACTACATGGCCGAAAAGTGGAAGCGCCAGTACGCCTATAAGGCGCGCAAGCGCCAGCTCACCAATCGCGCTGCCGCCGACGCCGCCGATGCCAATGCCAATGCCGCGGCGCCTGGGCTTTCCGCCTCCTCTTCTGCGCCTGCGCCGGATAATGCGCCCGTGCGCTCTGCCTCCGTCGACTCCCAGGGCTCCTGGGACTTGGGCGCGTCCTCGCGCTCTCCCGAGCCGCCAGCGCTCACCCCGCGGGGTGCCACCGGTGCTGCGCGCGCATCCAAGCGCCAGCGCCGTTAGCATCCAAGTGCGCCTATACCTGGCCTCCCAACAGCTGCTGCTCCCGCGAATACCGGCAGCTAGCTAGCCAGTCAATCAGCTAGGACGGCCCATGGTGCTTTCTCGCCACCAACACGATTTCAAGACGACCACCACACTCCTCTTCGACGACACTCCCATCCGATACCATCCGCTCTTTCTTCCTACGCTCCCTCCCTCCCTCCCCCCGCCCGGGGCCCCATTCTTGGACGATGCAATGACCTCGGCGTCAGTCGTCCCTCCTCTTCTTTCCTCCCTATGCAGCCAGCCCTCGACAGGGGCGCTCCGGTGCACTCGAGCGTTTCCAACCTTTGCATGCCCACGGAATGACCGCTGTCACAGGCAGCCGCCCGCTCTCCTTTTACACAAGGCAGTTAGTTTCAAGCCTCGCTCTCCTCAATCGAGCACGAGAACCTGCCTGACCGTGGAGACGGCGAGCCTGTTGACGAGCGTGCATCCCTTGCGCATCGTCGCGCTGCGCCATGTGCAACCAATCAATCGTTCATCGTCGATCAATTTCACAAGGGCGCGGTCAATCAAGCGTGCCAGCGAGCAGCTGGCAGCCCCGTGCGTGTGCAAACCCCCCAGAGCTCCCCGATCAGCGCACGGCCAAACCAACTCCCCTCGACCGGCGTACAATCATCGCGCCGTCCCGGCGTTTACCCCATTCAATGCAGTTCAACAGCGTCAGAGAAGGGAGGCGCTCTTTCTAGTGCGCAGCGCGGCGATGGGCTGGAACACAAAGCATCGGCAACAATGGACGCTGGGCGTCACCAAGCCCAGAGAATTGTCCCACAGCATGCAAGCAAGCAAGCAAGCAAGCAAGCAAGCAAGCAAGCAAAGAAGCATGCAGAACCGTTGCGAATTCCATATTCAGCCCATGTCTTCGCCCCGCTGCCATTGACTACGCGCCTTTCTATGTCCTCAGCCTCACACAGAATGAAGTCACGCCAGGCCTCTCCTTCCCATCAATGAATTCAACTTTTCTCTCCACCAATCGTCATCCATGCTGCGCGTCATCGAAAGGGCTCCTCGCGCAGAACGGCGCGCTCTCCCAGGGCCGACCAAGACGCCGCACTTTTAGGTCTTTCCGTGCAGTGGGTGGCCGCAGCGCGTAGCTCTCCAGCACAGAGCTGACCAGCATTGGAGTCAAACCTGGTTCACCTGATCTTGCGCGCGTTCACGAGGGACAAAGAAATAGTCCGTGGCGCTAACCATTCCTCGCGGCGCCGTGCTACCCTGGTTTAAGCGCCAATACGCCGAGAAAAGGGGCGAGAGTGCCAGTGATCCCCCTCGGAATTGTCGTCGAACCAGGCCGTGGCCCATCTTGTGTTTACTTGAACTGAGCAGCATCGGAGTCGTCGAACCTGGCCCACTTGGTCGTGATCTTGCGCTTTTGAGAGAAAAAGTTCATGGCACCGGTCCCGGTGATGTCGTGATCGCCGTACTTGGAGATGGTGCCGTACATGCCGCCGAAGGAAAATGGTTCGCGAGGGACGGCCACGCCGACGTTGACGCCAATCTGTGTGGCGCGAAAGCCGTGCGCGAACCAGTCGGCCGCGGCGCCCGAGCTAGTGTACACGGAGGCGGCGTTGCCGGCCGGGTGCGCGTTCTCGATGGCGAGCGCCGCGTGGCGGTCAGCGACCTCGAGGATGGACAGCACGGGGCCAAAAATCTCATCGTGCAGCGCGCGGTCCGACGGGTTCGAGTGCAAGATGACGGTGGGGCCCACCCAGGTCCCGGCAGGCTGGCCCGACTTCCACGAGCGGCCGTCCAGGAGGATCTTCGCGCCAGCACTCTCGGCCTCATCAATGTACGAGATGATGCGGTCCCGCGAGGCCGCGTCAATGACCGGGCCGACGCAGCCAGCGTCCTTGCCCGGACGCAGGGCGGCGGCGCGCTCTACGATCGCGTCGAGCAGGTCCGGCTGCGAGCCAACCGTGAGCAGCACGGAGGC
Organism: Thraustochytrium sp. TN22; assembly: GCA_013306675.1. Taxonomy (NCBI): domain Eukaryota; class Bigyra; order Thraustochytrida; family Thraustochytriidae; genus Thraustochytrium; species Thraustochytrium sp. TN22. The sequence continues at coordinate 95,684 of JABLUY010000136.1, read as the reverse complement.
CGCCATGCAGCGCTGGCCGGCGCACCCGCAAAAGGACGTGACGATGTCGGCCGCCGTCATGGCCAGGTCGCAGTCTGGCAGCGCCACGAGGTGGTTCTTGGCGCCGCCCAGCGCCAGCACGCGCTTGCCGAGCGCGCTGCACCGCGCGTGCACGATCTTCGCCACGGCGCTCGAGCCAACGAAGCTGACAGCCGCGATGTCCGGGTGGTCGCAAAGCGCCTGCACGGCGTCCACCGTGCCGTGCACGACGCTGAAGATTCCGGCCGGGATGCCGGCCTCGCGCACCAGCTCCGCGAAGCGCGTCATGCACAGCGGCACCTTCTCCGAGGTCTTGAGCACCACGGCGTTGCCCATGGTCATGGCGATGGGGCACGTCCAGCACGGCACCATGATGGGGAAGTTGAACGGGACGATGCACCCGACGATGCCTAGCGGCTCGTTCTCGTCGTGGCACATGACGCCGCGCGACACCTGCAAGATGTTGCCCTGGGCCACCTGCGGCAGCGAGCACGCCCACTCGATCGTCTCGTTGCCCTTGGCCACCTCAGCCAGAGACTCAGGCAGAGTCTTGCCGTGCTCCAGCGTGCACAGCGTCGCCAGCTCCTCCGCATGCTCCTGCACCAGCCCGTGCAGCTTGAACATGCACGCCGCGCGGCTCTTGATGGTCAGCGCGCGCCACGCCGGCAGCGCCGCCTTGGCGCCCTGCACGGCCGCCTGCAGGTCTCCGGCGCCGCTCACCGCCACGCGCCCGCACACCGCCCCGTCCGTCGGGCTCACCACGTCCATGTACGCCCCGCTCTGCGCCGCCACGAAGGCGCCATTGATGAAGTTGTCGCACGTCTTCATCCTACCGTCGCCCCGCGCCGCGGGCCGCTCGCGCTGCAGCCTGCGGCCTTCGGCCTGCGGCCGGCACGCCGGGTCGCCTCCGCCTCGCCGCCGCGCGCGCCGCCGCCCGCGATTCTGCGCGCGACGCGAGCCTGCCAGCCGAGCCTGACAGCGAGCCAAGTGTCGGCCGCGGCTTCCGCCGTTGGCGGCTCCCAGTCTGTCCTGCGCCTCGCGCGCCCGCCCTCATAAGCGGGCAGAGACAGTCTCCGACTTGGTGAGCGTGTGCACACCTGCAGCCCCGTTCCTGTGGCCTAATCGGAGAAGGCGCCTGACTTCTACGCTAGCACCGTCCGCCGCGCACCTCGCGCGGCAGGACCCACCAAGCAGATCAGGAGATTGCGGGTTCGAATCCCGTCTGGAACTTTTGCGAAGCTTTTTGTTAGGCCACTTTGGCGCGAATCTGGCTGACCTGGGCCAGATCGCCGAGATCGCGTCAACCGGGTCTTTTGGGTTCCGCTTTTGCAGCCAGGGTTGCCAGGCCTGGGCTCAACCAGACAGATGGGATCGACCACCTTTTTGGTTCCGCATTCGCAGCCGCAGGAGGCAGGCAAAAGTCTGGCCTGCACCCGCGCCGCGTCCGAGTCCCCCGGTGCCGGCGCCCAGGCCGTCTGTCTGCACGAGCCGCGACCGCGGTACGTCGTGCGCTGCCACCCCATGTTGCGCAATTTTCCGCTCCAGCTCGGCGTCCGCATCGTCTACGAGGCCTCCTTTTCTGCGTGGCGCCAGCTTTGCTTTCGCGCCGCCGCTCTTCTCGGGCGCTTCGGAGCTTCGGAGCTCAGCAGCTTTCGGCGATCTTTTACGCGCTTGGACTTCACTTCTCCGGGCTCCAAGGCCGCGAGAGCCCAGGCTCCCTCACTCATGGTCGCCCGAGGCTGGCAGACCGTGACGGACGACAACTTGATGACAACTTGACGCCAACCCGAAGGCCCAAAGATCGGTGGGGAGGGGTCCGCGACGCCGCGCGTAGACCCGAGGACCCCGGCGAGCTGGTCGCAGCTCTTTGGCTTCTCTGGCTGACGTGCAGTGCCGGCCGGCACCGGCGCTGGCGCGGCAGGCGAGCAAAGCCCAAATCGCGCTGGCCGCTCGCCGAGACCGCACGCGCGCCGCTCTCCAGCAAGGCGGAGGCTCGCGCTTCCCAGCCCAGGACGATGGACTGCTTCGAGGTGGCGGTGGTGGGCGCCGGGTCGAGCGGCCTGACGGCGGCGCTGACGCTGGGCCGGGCGCTACGCAAGACGGTGGTGCTGGACAACGGCAAGTACAATAACCACGCGTCGGCGACGTCGAACGGGTTCTTCACACGCGACAACGTCAAGCCCTCGGAGCTGCGCGAGGCGGGGCTCAAGGACCTGGAGCGGTACGAGAGCGTCGAGGTGCGCCAGGGCAGCCTGGAGGCTGTGGAGCCCAAGGACGACAAGTCGGGCTTCGTCCTGCGCCTCGAGGGCGGCGCCTCTCTCGAGGCGTCCAAGATCATCTTCGCCACGGGCGTGCACGACGCCCTGCCGGAAATCGACGGCCTCGACGCGGTCTGGGGCAAGCGCGCCTTCCACTGCGTGTACTGCGACGGCTACGAGGTGCGCAACGAGCGCATTGGCTTCGTCATGAGCAAGGCGATGCCGCCGCCCCTGGCCGCCATGTTCATCGCGCAGACGGCTGGCTGGTCCGACCAGCTCAGCGTCTTCGCCGACGGCCTGGAGATCGACGAAGGCACCAAGGCGCTCTTCACGGCTTCCGGCTACGAGTTTTACCCGTCCCCCATCGCCAGCATGGCCGAAGACGGCGAGGGCCTCGCGGTCAAGACCGAGGGCGGCGACGAGGTCAAGCTCAAGGGCGTCTTCGTCGCGTGCGCCTCGGAATTGGCCTGCAAGTCTATTCTTGAGAGCCTCGGCTGTGAGATCACCAGTGATCCTATGGCGGGCAGCTCCGTCAAGGTCGACGATCAGCAAAAGACCACCGTACCGGGCATCTTCGCGTGCGGCGACGCGCAGTCCCCCTTTCACACGGTGAGCATGGCCGTTGCCGCCGGCTTCAAGGCCGCTGCCTTTACCAACTTTGAGCTCAGCGTCCAGAAGATGTTCCAGATCAAGGCTGAGGCTGGCCTTGCGTGACCTTTTTCCGTGGAATGAAGAGCGTTCTTAACTTACTTACTTCCTTTCTTTCTCGCTCTTGCTCTCTTCACACTCGCGTATCATCATCATCATCGCACGCACGCACGAACGCACGTATGCACGTACGTACGTATGCACGCACGAACGATGAAAAGTCCTGGGATTGATACGCCGGGGCTCCTTTGACTGGGATGATGAGATGCCATGATCAGACCAGACAGAAAGACCCAAAGATCAAACACCGATGAAGCGACCACGCCAGATGGAGGCCGAGCTCCTGCTACACGGGCTACCGCTTGGCGGCGGCGGCGGAGGCGGAGGAGGGGGCAGCGACACAGCAAGCGTGGCTCTCGACACGGCGAGCAGCGCCGCAGGGACATCAGCTTGGGCCCGGCGCGGCTTTGCATCGCTGGCGAGCCTCTTCGTGCCGGCGGGCTACCCGGAGAGCGTGGAGCGCGGGTACGCGCAGTTCCAGACCTTTGATAGCCTGCAGGGGCTTTGCAGCTACCTGCGTGGAGTCCTGAGCACGCAGGCCATCCTGGCGGGCTTGGGCGTGGGCGCCGAGACTGCAGATGCCATGGCGGCCACCACGCAGTGGGTCTACCGCGATGGCGCGGGCATGCTGGGCGGCCTGGTCTTCGCTTGGGCCGGAGCCGGTCGCTTCGACACCAACGTCAAGGGCTGGCGGCTCTTCGCGGACCTGGCCGTGGACCTGGCGCTCACGCTGGAGCTCCTCTCGCCGCTGGTCTGCGGCGCCGATGATCGCGCCTGCTTCACGGCGCTCGTGTGCGCCGCCAACGTGCTCAAAGCCATGTGCGGCATTGCGGCCGGTGCTACGCGCGTCGTCATCACCAACCACTTCGCTCGCTCCGGCAACACGGCCGACGTTCAGGCCAAGGAGGGCTCCCAGGAGACCGTCGTCAACCTGCTCGGCATGACGCTTGGCCTGCGCCTGGCGCGCTTCGTGGACGAGCGCGCCGACCTCGGCGCACTGCCCTGGCTCGTCTTCGTTGCGCTGACTCTCATACACATTGTCGCCAACTACTTTGCTGTGCGCGCACTGCGCCTGCGCCACCTCAACCCGGCGCGCCTCTCGCTGCTGCTTGAGGCCTTCAAGACTCACGGCACGCAAGCTGATCTCTCCGTCGACCGCATCAATCACCTCGAGCCCGTGCTGCTGAGCCCACTCGCCCCGACCTTTGTCGTGCGCCTCGGCGTGCGCCCCAATGCAGTGGCGCTCGAGGCGCTCGCGGCCGGCGCGCACGCTGTGCTCGTTGACGCTTCTGCCGGCACCTTTCGCGTCGCACTGCGCCAGGAAGCCTCTCCGGGCGCCGTGCTCCTCGAAGTCGCCACTGCAGCCTTCGACGGCGACCGCGTGCGCGCGTCGGCCTTTTGCAACGCCGTAGCGCGCCAGTCCTGGGACCTCGACCATCTCTACGTGAGCGACGAGGGCTATCGCGTGCGTTTCGGTGCCGCCGACAAAAAACAAGACTGACCTCATGGTCAGAGAAAGTTGTCATGAGCCAAGCTAGCTAGCTAGAGGGTCGCGCAACATGAACAAGACCAAGGAACGCGCAACACGAGCAAGGCAAAGGTCGCGCAGCATAAACAAGGATAGTTTTGCTTCTTGTAGCCCGTCAGGTGGCATCACTACTGGCACTATACCGGGCTGCCACCTCACCCGAGGGCGGCGGGGCGTCAATAATGTCCAGTGTTGTGCGTAGATGCGTGGTCAGATGCTTGAAGTGGTTGAAGTCGCGGTCCTGAAAGGTGCGAGCATCGCGAAGCCGGTAGGTGGCGGCACGCCGCCGCGAGAGGAAGAGCGGGATGTTGCGGTCCCTGCAGTAGCGCAAGATGGCGTCGCTCATGGCCGGCTGATGCACGAACGGGTGCACCCAGTCGGCACGGATGCCGCAGTCGCGCAGCTCCTGCGCGAGCCGCGCGCACTCGCGCGGCGCCACGGGCTCCTCGTCAGAGGGCGCCGCGACGAGCACTTCAATGACGCCGGCCGGCTTACCGAGGCTGCGCAGCTGCGCGAGCCGTTCCATGTGAATGCGCGCCCCCAGACACGCCTTTTCCACGCCGGACCGCGAGCTCCCAAGTCCGTAGCTGCGCACCAGGTCGTCATAGCGGCCGCCCGTGGCCACTACAATGTACGCTTCGTGCTTTCGATGGCCCCGTCCCTTGTGGTTTGCATTGTTGCCGCCGGAGGAAGTGCCACCGGCGCCGCTCGTCGCCGGCGCAGAGGAGACCGAACTCCCAGGCCCCGCAGAATCGCCCGCGCCTGCGCCCGAGCCCGAGCTCGTACCAGCGTTAGCGCCGGCGCCCGAGCCTACGCTCGCACTCGCACTCGCGCTCGCGCTCGTGCCCGAACTCGAGCCCGGGCCGAATCCCACACCCGAACCCGAACCCGAACCCGAACCCGAGGCCGGCGCCGCTGAGGCGAGCGAGCCCGGGCGCAGAAGCACGGCAAAGTAGAGCCCAGTGGTCATGTCCGGGACCGGCGCGAGCCACGGCCGAAATAAAAAGTCGCAGCCCGGGATGGGCGGCTCGTCGACCATATCGCGCAGGTAGCGCACCTCATCCGGGTCGCCAAACAGCGCGAGAGGGTCGTCCGCGACGAAGAAGGTCCGCAGCGCGTCGAGCTGCTTCTGCGAGAAGAGGCGCGTGGCGAGCAGGCGCTTGCGTGCGTCGCGCCAGAGCGAAACCTCGCGCGCCGCGTCCAGCGCGCCGAGCACCTGGGCGCGCTCCGCCGGCGTCTGCGGGTCGAGGCCGCAGACGCGCTGCAGCGCGCGGCGCTGCAGCGCAAAGTCCTGCACGTAGACGACGAAGCGACCCGGTTCGGGAGGCCAGTTGCGGAAACCGGCGCCGCGCGCCAGCGCCTGCAGCAGGGCTCGCAAAAAGTCGGCGGTCCACGCGGCCTCGAAGCCGTCGACGGCGGCCAGGTCCGCGTGCGGCGCCACAAAGTCCAGCGCTGCCTGCAGCTTGGACCGCGGCTGGCCGCCCAGCCGGTTATTGTTTCGCTCCGCCGACGAGAAAACGCGGCTGCCGTCGAAGCGCTTCATGTACATAATGTGGCCGCGGAATGCCAGGTACCGGGCAAATGGCCGCGTCAGGTTGCGCGGCAGCTCCACAATCGTGCCCTGCGCGTCCATAAGCTGCAGCGTCGACGGGGATTGAGCCTCACCGCCCTCCGTGCTCGAGGTCTCGCCTGCGCGCCGCGGCGTCAGCAGCGGCGCGGCAAAGGGTACGGCGCCGAAGCGCGCGAAGACGGCCTCCATGTGCTGCAGTGCCGTGAGTTGGCTGGCCGCAGCCTGGCCCTCGGAAAAGTAATCCATATTGGTGGCGTCCAGCAGCAAGTCGCTGTCATAGGTGTAGAACGCCTCTGCCCGCGGCCGCTGCGCGAAGAGCGTCTCCATGAGCCGGCTGTACAGCGGCGAGCGGTCGGCAGACCGCACCACGCGCATGACCTCTTCAAAGTACCGTTCCTCCGTCTCTAGCTTGTCTGGCAGCACGCCGGACTCCAGCACGGCGCGCGCGCTGAGCCGCTTGCTAGGCTCGTGCGCCAGCAGGCCGGCGATGAGCTGCCGCGTTGACCGCGGCATGGACACCGACTCCACGTATCCATTCTCGCGCAGCTCCATGAGCGTGCGAATGCGCTCCATGCCCGTGTCGAAGGGCGGCAAGAGCATCTCGAACAAGATGATGCCCAGGCTCCACATGTCGCACTTTTCGTTGTACCGCCCGCTCAGAACTTCCTTGGCACGATACAGCGCGGTGCCCACGCCGTCCGTCATGCCGTCACCCATGTGCAACTTGGCCATGGCGGCGCTCCCGCCGGAGGCGTGCTTGTTCACCATGCCCGGAGCTGCCTTGTTGCTCTTGGCGCCGCCTGCTGGGGTCATCTTCGTCTGACTGCCGTTCAGCTTCTTCTTCTTCATCTTCTTCTTCGTTTTCTTCTTCGATTTCGCCTCCGCGGCGCTCGCAGCGGCCACAGTGCCGGTGGTCTTGATGCTGCTGCTCTTGACGTCGCGACCGCTGGCCTCGGCCGACGAAGGCCGGGCAATGGTGGCCACGAGCCCAAAGTCGCCCAGCTTCACGTCCCCGCGCTCGTCCAAGAACACGTTATCCGGTTTGAGGTCGCGGTGAATAAAGTGGCACGTCTCATGGACGTACACGAGCGCCTCACAGAGTTGGCGAAAGAGCTTCCACACCAGGGGTTTGTGCTGCACTAGCAGGCCGTCGTTGATGACCTGCCGCAGCGTCTGGCCTGGGCAGTACTCCATTTGGATGTAAAGCATCTGCTTCGTCTTGTGAGCGCGCTGCCGCGCCGATTCCTTTTTTCGATTGCCGCTGCTGCCGCTGCCGCTGCTGCTGCTGCCGCTGCCGCCGCCGCTGCTGCTGCTGTTCAGACCGCCAGTGCCCGCGCCACGGCGCGCGAGCTGCCGCTGCGCCGTGGCTAGGATGCCGAGCGTCTTGGCCCGGTCCGTGGTCGGCGGCGCGGCGCCCCTGCGCTCGAAAAGGGCGCCGGCCTCACCGGGCTGCGCGCGCAGCAACTGCAAGGCGGAGTTCACGCTGGCGGTGTCCGCGGCGCTGTCAGCCGTGGCATCACCGTCATCCTCATCGGACCAGTCGCCGAGCTCAAGGCCGACGGACGGAAGCTTGTCCTCGTCCACGTCCGCCGACGACGAGGGTGCCGCCGATGATGAGGACGACGCTGAGGATGCTGAAGACGAGGATGATGACTCCTCTGAGATGGCAGACGCATGGCCTGAGGAGGTCCAGGCGGACCCGCCCTCCTCGTCGCTGCCGCTCTCACTCTCGCTGCCGCTGTCACCCAAAGCAGACTCGAGCTGGTCCTCGACCCAGGCGTGGTAGTAGCGCACAATGTATTGGTGCGACATCTTGGCGAGCGAGCTGACCTCGCGCAGCAGTTTGAGGTCATCGGCGTCGCGGCCGCGTAGTTTGACCTTTTTGATGGCGTAGACGCGGCCGTCGAGGCGATTGCGGCTCTTGACGACTTTACCGAAGCCGCCAACCCCGAGCACCTGGAGTTCATCAAAGTCCCGCAGGTACCGCGAGGTTGTGGAGGCCGCGGCCGCGGGCAGCATGGGCTCCGCGTCGAGGTCATGCTCGTCGCGGGACGCGAGCGCGCGCGGCGGCCCCTGGGGCGAGAGCCCTGGTGAGGCCGGTACCGGGCCAGCGTCCAACGCGCGGTCCACGCGCGCGTGCAAGGTGGCGGTTCTGCGCTGCTCCTGCTCTCGCTGGCGCGCCTCGCGCTGGCGCTCCTCGGCGGCCAGGCGCACCTCCTTGGCCTGAAATTCGGCGTAAAAGGAGGTAGTGCGCACGCGATGCTCGAGTAGGAACGCGTGCGCGGTTTGCAGCAGGTCATAGAGAAAGGGCTCGGCGTCTGGCCCGGCCCTGGCCATGCCCTCCTGGCGCACCTTGTTCTCAAGCGCCCTGACGTCCTCCTGTTTAATGCCGCGCGCGTCCACAACCTTGACCGTGGGTGCTGTATGCGGGTAGTTGCGCACATAGATCACCTCGAGCTCAACGTGCAGTGCGTTGTCTTGTTCGAAGGCGCCGCCGCGCTGCGACAGATGCGGCGCTACCTTGATGCGCACTCGAGGCTGGCCCCAGACGTTGCCGTCGCGCGCAACATCACTGCCAAAGATGGACTCGAGCGCCAGGAGCTCCTCGCTCACCACATCGTCGAGCTCTTCCACTTGTTCCTCGTTAGCCTGTTGTTGTTGTTGTTTTTGCTGCTTTTGCTGCTGCTGCTGCTGCTGCTGCTGCTGCTGCTGCTGCTGCTGCTGCTGCTGCTGCTGCTGCTGCTGCTGCTGCTGCTGCTGCTGCTGCTGCTGCTGCTGCTGCTGCTGCTGCTGCTGTAGGTCTGCCGCCGGCTGCGCTTGCGGCTGTTCGCGCTCTTGTTGTTGTTGTGCTCGAGCTGGGAGCTTCTTGCGCCGCTTGGGCATGGCGCTGGGCGCCACGGCTTGGGCAGTCGCTGCGCTGCGGCCCTGCCGCACGCCGCCGGCGCCGATGCAGCCGCCGCGCGCCTCGCAACGCGCACCTCGCAGCGCGCGCCTCGCAGCGCGCGCCTCGCAACGCAAGTTGGAGGAGGTGGTTGTGGGTCTGACCTCACCACGAGAGAATGAAAGTTGCATGCCTGACGCGACGAGACGAGCAAACCCTTGGCAAGCTTGGTCATCCCGCCCGCCCGCTCGCTCGCTCGCTCGCTCGCTAGCATGGCGGCAGAAGAGGAGGTGACGCCGCCGCGCGCGGAGGACGAACCGCCCTCGGACAACCGCGTGTACAAGGAGCGCGAGTACTGGGAGGCGCGGTTCGCGCGCGAGGAGGCGTACGAGTGGCTCGCGGGCTACGAGGTGGTGGCGCCGCTCGTGGAGGCCGCGTTGCTGCGCGGCAAGCCGCAGCATGAGCGTGAGGTGGATGTCCTGGTGGTGGGGTGCGGTAACTCGGCCTTCTCGCATGAGCTCGCGCAGGCCGGGGGCGTGAACCGGCGGGTCACGAGCATAGACTATGCCGAGACGGTGATTGCCAACATGGCGGCGCGGTACCCGGAGCTGGTCTGGCGCACCATGGACATGCGGTCCTTGGACGGCTTCGCGGACGCGAGCTTTGACTTTGTCATTGACAAGGCGGCCATGGATGCGCTGGTGACGGACGAGGGCGACCCGTGGAACCCGAATGAGCAGACGCGCGCCGACACGAGCGCCATGATGCAGGCCGTGGCCCGTGTGCTGCGGCCCGGCGGCTCGTTCTTGCAGATCACTTTCCAGCAGCCGCACTTTCGTAAACGGTACCTGGAGGGCACCGAGCTGTCAGCGCCTATCGTGAAGCAGATCGACCATGGCATGGGGTACTTTTTCATCACGCAGGACAAGGCGATGGGCACGGCGCAGGACAAGGCGATGGGCATGGCGCAGGACAAGGCGCCAGACAGCAGCAGTAGCAGTAGCAGCACGGTGGAAGAGTCAATACAAAAGCAGTAGTGGTAGTGGGAGAACGCGAAATTCTTTGACACACACAGAGACACGCACACAGAAAACAAAGGGAGAGACAGACGTACAATGGTCACGGGAGCCGCGCGAACGCAAGCAAGCAAGCATGCATGCAGGCAGGCAGGCAGGCAAGCAGGTAAGCAGGCAGGCGCCGGCCTTGCCCCTCGTCAGGGCTCCGTGCGCACCTGCACCTGGAGATTCTTGTCGTTGCGCGCCTGGCGCTGCTGCTCACGGCGGTCGATGAGGAAGAGGTAGGTGCCCTTGCCGATGAAGAGGAGGTAGGTATGGAAGGCCCAGAGGGAAATGTACCAGCAGCACACGATGGCCGAGCAGAAGATGTGGACACCGAGCAGGGCCATCGCGGCGGCCTCGCTGCCGTTGGCTCGCCGTATCGCGCTCTCGCTGAGCGCGGGCAGCGCGAAGCCGAGCACGCCATAGACGATCTGCCAGGCCGCGCAGACCCAGCCGAAGAGGCTGAGCAAGTAGAACTGGAAGTAGTTACGCGTGCCAATGCAGTGGCCAAGCCACGGGCAGTGGTGGTCCAGGCCCGGCACGACCTTCTTGCAGATGGAGCAGTACCGCGCCTTGGCTTGCGATTCGCGGATGCACGGCAGGGGCACGCCGCCGGTCCGCGCCGGGTCCACGCCCTGCACGTAGAACCAGAGCCCGATCACGATCACCATGAGGGGCACGGCCACGGCCGTGATGTACGCGCTGTCCAGCAAGTACAGCACGGCGCCGCAGATCGCGAAGCTGGCCGCCTGCCCGGCCCACGCGAGCAGCACGGGCGGCGTGTACGGCGCCGCGAGGCCATTCTTCCGAGCTTGTCCCGGCATGCCGCCGCCGGGGTACGGGCGCGGCCGCGCACGCGAAGAAGGAGGGGGGCTAGTGGCCGCGCACCTGCGCTGCGCGTCCGCGCACGCGCGCTGCCGCCGCCGCCGCGCTGCGCCGTGCCGCGCCGCGCCGCGCCGCGCCGCGCCGTCCAGCTGGCGCTCTGCGTGTGCAGGCCTCCTTCTGCAAACAAGGTGATGCGCAAGTCAGGGAAACGACTCGGAGACTACCACTGCACTGCAGCACCTGCAGGACAACGACAGGACGACCGAGACGGCCGCCGCGTCCGCCGCCACGCCGCGGAGGTCGCTGTGCTCATCGTTGCGCTGCCGTCGGCATGGCTCGTCCGAGTCCACGTCAAGCTGCAGACTCTGTCCGAGTCAGGTCTGATCACGGTACCAGGTACCAGTACCCTGGTACCCTGGTACCTGGTACTCCGAGTCGTACGTTGTTCAAGTTGACGCGCCGGTAGATTACAGGTAACGTTAGTGCTCGCTAGCTAGCGGCCGGGCCTCGCGTTTGCCTGTCATTGTGCTAGTGCTTGCCGGCCGTCGGCCGTGGGGGGGAGGGGGGTCGGCGACGCGTCGCCCGCCCACCGTTCGTCCTGCGTCGTGCGAGGCTCACTCGAGCACATCGGAAAATGCAAGAGTCTCCTGCATCTCGATAAAACACGATCACGAGCGTGGAGCGGAGCCACGGCTGGTGCGGCGGCCACTGGCGGTGCACTGGGTGGGCCGAGCTGCCCGCGCAGACCCGGCCGCGCGGCCACTGAGCCTGCAGGCAGGCCGACAAGTATGGGCGGAGGTTGACATGATACACTGCAGGGCTCTGTTTTCCTCCTTGTGCACGGGCCGGGCCCTCACTGCAGTGCTCGGCACGGGCACTTCCACCACGGCCAGGCCCTCCACTGGCACGGGCTTGAACGATTGAGCTAAGCTCTTTGACTGAACGGCCTGGCCAGGGAGCAAGAGGCAAGAGCAGGAGGAAGGCCAGGCCGCCAAGATGCACAAGCCGGATTGGAAATCGGCATCGAATCCGGCATTTCACAGTTCACAGGTGCTGTGTCCCAGAGCTGATGTCGGTGCAAAGGCTTGCTGGCTAGCACGCTTGCGCGGATCGCGCTTCGCAACTAAACTTATCCGCTTTTGAAGATGCAGCAATTTGATAAGATTCGTCTCCGCGGCCGTCGCCGGCCACAACGCACCCAGACTCAGAGGCAGCCAGCAACCTCGAGGAAATCTCGCCGGCCGACGCCGACGCGTCGCCAGGCTCCTAGCCTCCTCCCTTTCTCCCTCTCCCCTGCGCCAAGCGGCCAAGAGCAGCCAGAGAGAAAGATGCTCGCTCTGACAGTGAGTCTGCGAGCGGAGGCGGCACGTGCAGTGCTGCCCTGTCAGTGGCAGTGGGGCTCTGTGGGGGGCTGCGGGGCGGATCTGCTGCGGCAGCGGGCCGAGGCTTGCACGCGTGCAAGAAGCCGCGTGCAGCCCCAAGCCCACAACACAAACCCGGCTGCGCAGCTGCGGAAGCTGCCTGGCAGCTCGTCCCCAGCTCGGCCAGGCCGCTGTGGCTGGCCGTCGAGCGTCGCTGCGGGCTGCTGCAGGCGGCCAGGCGGAGCTGCAGCTCCTGCTGCTGCAGCCCCGCGCGCAGTCCCGCGCGAGCCCGGTTGCGGCCGTGGCCCGAGCCAGCGGCCCCAAATCCGGCCAAGTCTTGCCTTGCCGCCGCTGCGCCGCTGCCCGTGGCAGTGCCCCGTGCGCGGCCGTTTGTCCTGGCTTTGCCTTCCGCTTGTCCTCTCGCCTTCTACCTGCGACCACGAGCGAGTTGCGCCGCGACGAGTTCGCGACGACTCCTCAACTCGAGCAACCCCAGCAGCAGCGCGCTCGCGGCGAGGGTTCGCAGCGCCGTCACCGCACGTGCTCGGCAGCGCAGGGCAGCGCAGCGCAGCGCAGCGCGGCGCTCAGCGCTCCGCTCGCGTCTCAGGCTGGCGGGCCGGAGCGCCGCCTGACTGACCTCCGCCGCTCCGCTCCGCTCCGCGCCTCGGATCCTCCTCCAGCCAGCTCGCGTGGCGACGATCGTGATTCGTGATGGGTGGTTCACATCAGCTCGGTTCACATCAGCCGCCGCCCGCGCGACTCGAGAGTCACGGGCGGGAGCCGCCTGCACGATGATCCACCGCCATCCGAGGTAGGCCTGCGCGTCGAGCGCCGCCCGCTCGTCGGACCCGCGTCCCATAGCCTGCCTGCCTGCCTGCCGCCGCCGGCGCGCCGAGCTAGCTAGCTAGCTGCCTTGTGCACGGGTCGCGCTGCCGACGCGCCCGCCTGCTCGCCGCGCTCGCTCAGCTGCCGTGCCTGCTCGCCGCGCCTTGCTCGCCTCGCTCGCCACGCCGCGCCGCGCCTCGCCGCGCCGCGCCGCCGGGGCCCGCCGCGACGGCCCGCCCGTCCGCCAAAGTGCTGCTGGGGGAAGCGCGCCGCCGCGCGTGCCGCGCAGGTCTCTCAAGCCACGCGCGGCGGCGCCGGCGCGGCCGCCAATCAGGCAGGCCGCCAGGCGCAGGCAGGCAGGCGCCGCCGGCCGCCAGGAGACGCCGCGCTCGCCGCTCGCTCGCTCGTCATCGCTGCTGGCGCCTCGGCCCGCCTCCGGCGGACGCGGCGCTCGTGCTCTTTTCTCAGCGAGCCTCGGCTCAGGCTCGCTGCCAGCTGCGTTCGCCTCCGGCCGCGCGGCCGCGTGGCGGGTTTTTCCTGCCTGCTAGCCTAGCTGACTGCAGCGGTCACTGCTCAGCTAGCCCGCTAGCTGGCTAAGCTGAGCCGGCCTGGCGCCAGCCCGAGCCGATTGCGGCAATTCCGCGGTGGCGGCTGGAACCGGATGGAATCGATTCCAATTTCCAAGCCTTGCTCGTGCCCGACGTGCCGTGCAGCGTCGTGCTCGCTCCGGCGATCACAACCCGCGCATCGCGCTTCCCGCCGCGCGCGTGCGCCTGCCGCCGGCCTCGCTCTCGGCAGCGGCTGCGCCTCGGCCGCCGCGCGCCGCCCGCGAGCGCGCCGCGGGCCGCCCGCTACCTGCCGCGCTCTGCCGCCGCGTGCTTTCCTCGCCCGAGCCGAGCGCCTGCTTGGCTCGGCCTGCTGGCTGCTGGCTGGCTGGCGCGGCGCGCGATCCGCGCCCTCCTCCCGGCCAGATCTCGCGCGCGTGCATTCAGCCGCGGCGCCCGGGCGCTTCGCCGGAGCCGCGCGCCGCTCGCCTGCTCGCCGCCCGCGCCGCGCGCCGCGCCGCGCCGCGCGCCGCCGCCGCGCGCTTTTCTGCGCCGCGCGCCGCGCTGCAATGCCGGCCGCGCCGCGCGGGAGCGAGCCGCTGCAAGGTTCTTCCCCTCTCTCTCTGTCTGTCGGGCAGGGATGGTGAGCGGCGGAGGCCCCTCCCCCAGCCGGCGCGCTGCGGGAGGGGCGCCCCTGGCGCGGGCGCCGCGGGACGCGGCGCGGGTTTCCCCCCCCGCGGCGGCGGGGCGCCCGGCAAGGCGCCCGCAGCCCGCACGCGCCGCGGCGAGCCCGGCGCAAGGAGGCGCATCCCGGACCCTGCGGGTTCGCTGCGGGCGCGACGGGGGCGGCTGCGGGCCAGAGGCGCGCGGGCGCAGAGACACGGCGCGTGCCGCAGAATGCGAGGCCGTCGCGGCGCAGACCAAATTTACTTTCTTCTTCTTCGGCTCCGCTCCGCTCCGGCCGCCGCCGCCGCCCGCGCTTGCGCTCTGCGCAGCATCTGCCCGCCTCGCGTTGCCCCGCCCCGCGTCGCGCTCGAGCGCGGCCTGCGCGCGTGCAGGGCTCGCTCGTCCTGGCGCCGCCGGCGGCCGGCGTGCAAGGAGGCAGGCAGGCAGGCAGGCAGGCCAGCAAGGGCCGGGGCGGCGGAACCGAAGACTTTGTGAGCGCGGTTGGCCACCGCTCTCGCTCGCTCGCTCGCTCCCTTGCACAGCATGACGGCGTTCCCTGAGGACGGCACCGTGGCCGACCCGGCGGACTGCTTCGAGCAGATGGCGGCGCTGGCGTCCATCAAGTCCTCGCCGCTCACGGAGCGCGCGGCCTCGCCAGACCCCATGGACGACTTCGCCACGTGCTTCATGGATACGGGCTGCGACGCGGAGAGCGCCGCCACCTTCGTCTGGCCGTCCATCAAGGAGGAGGACGCTGACGCCACCTTCGCGTGGAAGGTCAAGGAGGAGGAGATCTCTGACGCCCCCGCGCTGCAGCTGCTGCAGCAGCAGCAGCAGCAGGGCAACGTCGGCGGCCGTGGGTACAGCAACTCTTTGAACATGTTTGTGCAGTCCCACGGCGCCGCGTACCCGGACGAGGGCAGCTGGCTGGGCCTCGAGCTCAGCTCCGATCCGCTCGACTCCGACTGGGGCCCCTTTATGCCGCAGGACCTGCAGATCCAGGCGCCCCCCATGCCCACCAACTTCTCCGCCGCACCAAACCACTTCGTGCCGCAGTCGCATCAGCAGCACCAGCAGCCGGCCAGCTTCGCGCAGCAGCGCAAGCCGGCGCTCGCGCTGCCGGGCCCCGTCATGAGCCCTGCCGACGGTGCCAAAGCGCCTGCCTCGCTGGCCAGCCGCCTGCCGTCGACCCCGGCCAATGGCACCGCGCAGCGCTCCGCCACCACCACGGCCGCGCCCGACCTCAAGAAGAAGCGCGCCAAGGCCTCGGCGCGCAAGACGCAGATCTCCCGCGCTCTCCCGGCCGACGCGAAGCCCATCAAGAAGCCCTCCAACCGCAGCCGCGCGCAGTCCTCGCAGTTTCGTGGCGTCTCGCGCTGCACCAAGGACGGCCGCTTCCAGTCGCGCATCCGCGTCGGCGCCAAGGTCATCTACCTCGGCCGCTTCAAGAATGAGGTGCTCGCGGCTCGCGCCTACGACGCCGCCGCCGTGCGCTACCACGAGAAGCGCGCCTGCCTCAACTTCCCGAACGAGATGACGGACGCGCTCTCCATGAAGCCTGCCGCCTCCGCCACCGCCGTTGTCTAAATACACGCAGCGCACGTCACACCAACCCTCGCGCTGCCCTCATCCGCGCAGGGATTTATATTGCCTGAACATATACGGCATCCCACCGCCGCTCCCCCCGGCGGCTCCTCGTCGCATGCTGTCCACTGCCTCCCGCTGCGACTTTCAATATGCGCCCGCACGCGTCTGAGTCCCGTCCCTGAGCGACGCTCGTGCCGCGCACCTGATCATATCGAGCCCTGACGATTATACTTGCTCTAAAAGACACCTACTGACTCCTACTTTTCGTAACATCACTCGATTCCAATGGCACATGTCATGAGCGACGTCGCTTCGAGCGCAGGCGACTTCTCGGCGTGCTTTTTAAGGACTCCTCCACGGTCGGCAGTGACGGTCATTGCCCGATGCTCAACACCCACGGTATTCCTCTTCACTCTCGCTTCGTCTCTCGCGCGCGGCCCCGTGTCCTTGGTCGACCTTTTCTTCGTCCAGCCTACCTTCCTCCCAAGCGTCCGCATGAGCCACCGCCGCCACTTTCGCTATTCTTCCACCGGGCCGCCCTTCGTCCTTCCCGTTTCCGTGTAACTCACCACCCTCCTTGCACGGTCCCGTCCTCGCTGCCCTCCTCGTCGCCCTCGTCCTCTCATCCTCTCGTCCTCGTCCTCGCGGTCGACTTCTAGTCCCCTCATCTCCTTGTCCTCTCATCCTCTCGTCCTCGTCCTCGTCTCCTTGTCTTCTCTTCGTCCTCATGCTCTTGATCTTCTTGTCCACGCCTCTCGTCCCTGTGCTCGTCCTTATGCTCGTCCTTGTCCTCGTCCTTGTCCTCGTCGTCGCCCAGCCTGGACGCCTGCTCGCTCGCTCTGTCTCTCTTCTTGCTCTCTCTCACTCAGGCTCGCCTCGCCGCCACGTCGCAGACGCGCAGCGGCGCAGGCTGCGGCCGGGGCGCGGGCGGCGCGGCGCGGCGCGGCGCGGGCGGCGCGGCGCGGCGCGGGCGGCATGGCGTCGTGGTTCCGTGCGGTGGGCCAGCTGCAGGGCGCGGGCGGCGGCGGCGCGGCGCAGGATGGTGGCGGCGAGCAGTTCACCGTGAAGCGGCTGCAGGAGCTGTACGCGACGCTGCACAAGCACCAGGACGTGAGCGCGGCGGGGAGCGGGCAGACGGTGCTGGTGGAGACGGTGCGCGCCATCGCGGAGGTCATTGTATACGGCGACCAGCACCGGGAGCAGCTGTTCGACTACTTCTGTGAGAAGAACATGTTCCCGCTGCTGCTCGGGCTGCTGGACCAGCCCAACTGCGGTGCGGCGCTCAAGGTGCAAATCATCCAGAGCGTGAGCATCCTGGTGCAAAACATTCGCAGCGAGATCTCGCTCTACTACACGCTCAGCAACAACCACGTGAACCGCCTCATCGCGCACCCCTTCGACTTCTCCAACGAGGAGATCCTGGGCCACTACATCTCTTTCCTCAAGACCATCTCGCTGCGGCTCAACCAGAACACCATCCAGTTCTTCTTCAACGATCGCCTCAAGACGTTCCCCCTCTTCGAAGAGGCCATCAAGTTCTACGACCACCCGGAGAGCATGGTGCGCACGGCCGTGCGCACCATCACACTCAACGTCTTCCGGGTCGAGGACCCGGTCGTGCGCCGCTTCCTGCTGGACGGACCGGCGGCGCAGTACGTCGAGAACGTCGTGCGCTACGTGCACCAGCGCTGCCGCCGCCTGCACTTGCTGCTCGTGCGCGCAGCCCTGCCCGAGCCGGACAAGCGTCTGCCGCTCAAGCTCGAGGTCGCCCTCACCGAGCAGCAGGACCACATGCTCTATCTGGAGGACATTCTCAGCCTCGGCGTCGACGGCTTGCAGGACGTCGTCATCGACGCTACCATGGCCTACCTCTTCCTCCCGCTCCTCATGGCCAGCCTGCTGCCGTCCACCTTTCCCTTCAGCGAGCTCGGGGACCTCAGCGACGCCGACTTCCGCCAGGCCGGCCTGGCGCGGGAGGACGTCGACACGGAACAGGGCGCGACCGGCGCCTCCGGCTCGCTGCTCGGCCTCTTTCTGCTCGCGCACTCGCTCTTCGTCTTCTCCAGCCCCAAGATGATCGCGCGCATCACCGAGGCCATCTTCGTGCCGGCGCCCGCCATTGAGCTGGTCGACGAGGATGTCGGCGCATCCACCCTCGCCGCCGCCGGCAGCGACGGCGGCGCCGCCGGCGGGACCGCCGCCACAGCCGCCACAGCCGCAGACGACAAGGACGACAAGGACGAAGCCGAGGACGACCTCTCCGACGAGACGGACGGCGCCGACAGCGTTCTGGAGCCGGCGCCGGGCGCCGACAGCAGCAACGGCCACGGGAACAGGAACGGGAACGGGAACGGAAGCGCGCCCTCGCGGGGCCGCGCCAACTCGGCCTCCTCGGGCCGCAAGCGCCCACTGCGCAAGTCCGGCAATCCGGTCGGCCTCGCGCTCGTCCAGTTCCTCGAGAGTGAGAACGAGCGCCACTGCTTGGCAGCCGCTGCGGCCTTATACGCGCTCGTGCACAATGAGGCACTCGATGACGCCGTCTTTGCGCAGACCGGCCTGGCGGCCGCGCGTGCGGGCGGCAGCGAGCCCATGGGCGCACTACTCCCGTACATTCTGCGCGCGTTGCTGCGCGTGCTAAGCCGCGACCCGCCCGTCAGCACGCTGTGTCAACGCGTGGTCGCCAAGCTGGCCATCGACCTGCTGGGCGGCGCCAAGCTACCGGCGGACTTGGTCCAGGACCTTGATCGCGCCTACATGGCCTCGGCGGACCGCTTCCGCGCGCAACTCGACTCCTTCGAGACGCACGAGGCCGCGCGCTTCATCGGCCTCTTCGAGACGGAGTGGAACGCGCTCTGCAAGGGCCCGCTGCGCGTCGACGGCCTCATGACGCGCCCCGAGACCCTCCTGCCCTCACACCCGAGCATGCCGCTCGACGCGCGCCTGCCTTATACCGGCCTCGAGGTCTCCCAGTCCGCCGTGCGCTCCTTCATGATTCTGCGCCTGCTCTGGGTCGCGCTTCACGACAAGCCCAACTCGCAGCTCGCGCACGTTGGCGCCTCGGGCGCCTCCACCAAGGAGAACGCGCCAATTGACCTCAGCAAGTGCGACTACATCCAGGTCAGCCTGCTGCACGCCAAGGGCGCGCAAGCCGCCATTCAGCCCGCCTTCCTCGTGCTCGCCGGCGGCGCCCTGCTCCTCGCGCAGCCCGAGAGGGTGCGCGAGCAGCACGTCGCCAAGGGCATTGTGCGCACCGTCGCGCCGCTGCAGCACGTCCGCTTTGCCGTGGCGCCCGACGACCCGCTCCTCATGTTCCTTGCCGTGCACTCGCCCACCGACGCGCCCATTGGCTGGGCGCACCGTCAGCTCGCCGCTCTGCGAGCCGCTTCCACGCCGCTCTCCGCGGACCCGGCTGTCGCCTCGCCTGGGCTACCGCCCGACCCGCTCGCCGACGCCGCCGACCCGGCCAAGCTCTTTCCGTGGGTCGACGAGGACTCGCTCGGCCGCACGGCCTCGGCCTCAGGGTCAAGAGGCGGCGCCGGCGGTCAGCCCGGTGCCGGAGGCCAGCCCGTCTTTGGTGGCCACGCTCGTCCGACGGCAGGCTCCACCTGGTTCCTCGCGCTGCGCTTTGCCGACCATGCGACAGCCTTTTGGGCGCAGGAGCAACTCGAGCGTGCTGTCGAGGTGACCATTGCGGCCAAGATCAAGCGCATGCGCCGGCTTATCGCCTAATGACAGAATTCTTGTGTGTGCTGCTACTTACACATGTCATGACCTCTACACGATCTCAACTGCTCGCATGTTCAGCGTGGTTCCTTGCTCAAGGTGTGTAAGCACGTGGAAGTAAGTCTCCAAAAGCCGAGCAGATCGGTGTCCTGGAGAGCATGGGGGGGGAAAGGACGAAAGAGAGAACGAAAGAGACGAACCTCACCTTCTCTTCTTCCAAACTGTACAGATGTTCATAATGGTCATTGAATGTCAAAACGCGTTGGACGAGAACGCTGGAAGCGCGTGGCGGCGCTCCGAATCCGCCTCGTACGAATGGCGCAGATCTTCACCCTCCGCCGCGGCCTGCGCCACGGCCTCCTCGAGGCCAGCGCGACTCGCCAGATTCCGTACGCGTGCAATATCCTTGGGCGCGATGCGTGCCGCGCGCTTCGAATACTCGAGCGCGTCGGAAAGGTGACCCTGCGCCTCGTGCACCTCACTCATGCGCCAGTAAATCTCCCCGAGCTTCGGGTCGCGCTTGCCACGCAGCGTCTCGCGAAGGCGCGCTGCTGCGTTGAGGTCATCCATCGCATCCGTGTACCGACGCTCAGCCACCAGGCAAAGCCCACGCGCAAGCAGCGCCTCGCTCAAATCCGTGGTCTCCCCCCCACGCTCGTGGAGCAGGTCCACTGCCCTGGAGAAGGTCACAAGCGCCTGCCCCGGCCTGTGCAGCGCGGAGCGCTCGAGCATGCCCAGGCGCGTGAGCGCCAGGCCGAGGTCGCGCTCGGTCCAGTCCGGCAGCGCCTCAAGCACCTTGATGCAAGCGCGCAGGTGCTCAAGCGCCTTTTGCGCATTCTTCCTGCGCGCGAAGATACCCGCTAGACTCGAGTGCGCGCGCGCAGTCACAATGTGCGGTTGGTCGCGCGACAGAGCGCGCGCCATCTCGAGCCCTCGCTGACCCAAGGTCGTGGCCTGCTGCAGGTCCTTGACGCGCGAGCGCTCGCTCACACAGCGCGCCAGCACAAAGTAGGCCTGCGATACCAGGTGGTGTGGCGAGCCCTCGAAGGCGTCCATGAGCAGCGCCAGCGACTCCCTGTATGCCTCCACGGCCAGGGCGGAACACCGCAGTCTCGAGTAGACATAGGCCTGCGCCGACAGCAAAAGCGCGCGCTGCACGTCGTCGCGCGGAGCACGTTCCATGGCCGCCAGAGCCAAGTCCAGCTCCTCCAGCGCGCGCGTCGAGTCCCGCCGGTGCAGGTAAACTGCTGCGAAGAGCGCGTGGTGCTGCGCGCTGGACCTGGCCTCCATCGCCTCGTCCGCCACGGCGCAGGGCGCGGCGCGCGCTGCGTCCAGCAGGGCGTCCACTTCCTTGTCGCGGTCGGCGCCATGTTGCCGCTCGCACCGCGCCAGCGCGAGCCGCGCCTGCGTCACCACGTGCAGCGATGCAAAGGCCGGGTCGTACGGCGCCGCCTCGCCCTCCAGGAGGGCCAGCGAGCGTTCTAACGAGCGCATCGACTCGTCCCACAGCTGCAGGCGCGACTGGATTGCGCTCAGGGCGCGCAGGTGCATCACGCGCGCCAGGTTGCCCGTGCCATCCAGCAAGTCCTCCACCATACGCTGCGCCTCGAGCGCCAGCGTCAGCGCGCGGCCACGCTCGCACACGTCGAAGAGCGCACAGGCCAGCACCTGCTTGGCAAAGCACAGCCGCACGCTCGCTGGCCCCAGACAGCACTCCAGGTTCGCCACGGCCACCTCGCACAGCTCGCGCGCCTGCTGCCACTGGTCCAGGCCGCCCAGCGCCCGCACCAACAAAAGCTGCACCTCGGCCGTCATTGGGTCATCTAGACCAAAGGCCAGTTCCGCCAGCCGCGCGTCCGTCTGCAGGTGCGTGAGCGCCTCCTGGCGCCGGCCGGCGTTGCCAAGCAGGCGACCCTCGAGGGCCAGCAGCGCGGCCACGCGGCCCGAGTCCGCCCGGCCCACTTGCCTTGCCAGTGTCAACGCCTCAGACACGTGCGCGTGCGCAGCGCCTAATTCCATCTGCCACAAGCACGCGTTGGCGACTAGCTCCAGAGCGTCAATCGCCACGGCTCTCGCCTCGTCTGGCGTCAGCGCCTCGTCTGGCGTCAGCGCCTCGTCTGGGGTCAGCGCCTCGGCTGGCGTCGGCGCCTCGGCTGGCGTCGGCGCCTCGGCTGGCGTCAGCGCCCGGCCTGCTTCGCTACCGTCTACATTGGTGTCCTCGAACGAGGCGGCCCCGAGTCCGAGCCGAGGCCGCACGCGGGCCAAGACTTCTTCGCCAGCGCGGCGCGCAAAGGCAATGCGATAGTTGTGCATCTGGATCCAAGCCGACTGCATGAGGACCCAGTCGAGCGGCGCGTGCGCCTCGCCGGCCTCCACAACGGCGCGCACACGTGAGAACGCCTCGTCCGCCAGGGCGTATTGCTCGTAGTAGGCTGCCACGGCACCTGCCGCGCACAAAGCGTCCACAGCGCGCTGAAGGTCGACGTCCTCGCGGAGCGCCTCTCGCGTGACGCGGTCCAGCGCGAGCAGGAACCAGTCCAGCAGCGTGGCCACGACGGCCGGCTTGGTTACGAGCGCCCAGGTCTCGTCCAGCTCCTGGCGCAGGAGCGCAACCTCCTGCATGCCCTCGCTCGTGAGACCCTCCACGGGCGCCGCGAATTCGAGGCTCTCGGCGCGCACCACCCAGAGAGGGCCCAGAATGCAGCGCACCAGCGCCTCGGCCCACGCCTGGTCCGTGCGCGCGGCGCGCACCACGCCTGCATACGCCGCGCACAGGCCGTCCAAAAGGGCCCCGTCCGCGTCGCCCAGCGCCACGGCCTCTACCGCCAGCTTGCGCAGCGCCACGTGCCGCAGGGCATGCATGGCGCCCAGGTCGCGGCACACGCTCGGGCAGGCCCAGGAGTCCACCACCACGATGCGCGCCGCGAAGTCCCCGGCCCGCGCCGTGCACAGGCGCCCTGGCCCGGCCGCCGCCACCTCGTACGGCGCGCAGACCGCCGCGATCCAGTAGAAGTCATTCTCGTCCCGGCGCGCGCGAAGCGTGCGAAGCAGGTCCGCGAAGACGACCTCCCGCGAGCAGATCACCAGCGTGCCGCCGCCCGGTACGCTCAGGTCCTCCTCCGCCACCCGCCCGGCCTGCACCCAGCTCTGCTGGAAGCCCACGGCGGGCCGCACCACGTGCAGCACCACGTGCTCCAGCGTCCACTGCGCGCGCGGCAGCGGCTCGCGGTCCTCCTCGCCCAGGAAGTCCACCAAGTCCACGTGCGTCGCCACCTCGCCTGCCTCCAGCGCTCGCAGCAGCTCCTCCAGCGCGCACAGCCGCACGCAGCGCAGGTCCGCGTCGGCATCCGCGCTCCGGCCTGGCCTCCTCCGCCGCGCCCACGACGCCCGCGCCCGCGCCAGCATCCTCAATCACGACGCCCCGCCCCGCCACGCGACGGGCACTGCCCGCGCTGCCTGCCCGCCGCGCCGCGCCGCGCCGCGCCGCGCAGCCGCGCCGCCCGCGCAGCCGCGCGACCGGGCTCTGGGACTGCTGCGCTCGCGCGCGCCACGTGCCCGCCCGCCGTCGCACGCGCCGAGGCT
Source organism: Thraustochytrium sp. TN22 (assembly GCA_013306675.1). Lineage (NCBI taxonomy): Eukaryota > Bigyra > Thraustochytrida > Thraustochytriidae > Thraustochytrium > Thraustochytrium sp. TN22. The sequence continues at coordinate 72,549 of JABLUY010000136.1, read as the reverse complement.
CGCAGCAGGGAAGACGACTCGAACTCGGACTCGGACGCCGCCAAACCAACCCGGGTCACGCCGTCGGGAGGTCGCGCCACGCGCAGCAAGCCTGCCGCTGCGCCGCTGCGGCCTGCCGCGGCTGGGGCTCTGATTTCCAGCCCTTTTCTCCGCCCGTCGCGGCTCGGCTCGGGCTCGCTTCCTTCTGGCTGACAAGTTGTCATCATGATGCATTCGTGTCTCGCTGTGACGGATGAACGGAAGAGATGGAAGCAAGGTGCGCCGCGACTTCGAGGCTGCGCCAGAGGCGAAGTTGCAGCGCTACACGATGAGCAGCCTCCTCCGCTTTGCTCTGCTTGCCTTTGCGTTGCTTTGCGAAGCCGTCGTTCTCGTTCCTCTTCTGTTTGAGGGTGCTCCGAGTCGTCACTGGCAGGCGAAGTTTTGTTGTAGTCGAGGTCCACAGGAAGGCTGTGACCGGGGTTCAATTCCGTCGCGCGAGGCCGCGTTCCGAGGCAAGCAGCCCCAGCGTGCTTCGTTGTGGCGGACCAAGTCGCTCCCTTTCCTTCTTGTCTCGTCGTCCACGATGTTGCCAGCGGAGAGATGGATGAGTGATGATGCAAAAACCAACGACCAGCAGGGCCGGGCAGGCAGGCAGGCTCGGCAGCAGCCGCGCCGCGCCGCGATGGCGGAGGCGTGGACGCGCGCGGAGGCGGCGTCGTGGCGGTGGCTGGGCGGCCGCCTGCGCGGAGGTGCGGCGCATGAGGCGGCATACGGGTCGGCAGCAGCGGCGGCGGCGCGCGAGCCGAGCGAGCTGGCCGACCTGCTCTTCTGCCAGACGTGCAACCGCGTGCTGTCGCGGCACCCGCGCGACGTGGTGGACGAGATCGATGCGTACTACTGCCCGCACAGCCTGGACAACCTGACCTCGTCCGAGGCTATGGCGTACATGCAGCGCAGCCCGCGATACTTCGCCTGCCCCGTCTGCGCGGCTGTGTTGGCTACGCAGGCCGAGCGGCAGCAGCAGCAGCAGCAGCAGCAGGAGCCTGCGGCGGGCGAGCTGGTGGACGAGGAGGATGGCGTGGCGAGCGGCGCGGGCGCGGGCGCGGGCGCGATGATGTTCTACTTTGCTTGCGGTCACTGCCGTTGGGACTCGGTGGGCCTGGGTCTCTGCGCGCCGCTTCCAGAGGACCTCATCAAGCTGGCGCTACAGCGCGAGAAGGAGGATGATCTGGAGCGCACGCGGCTCGTACCGGAGCTGACGCGTCACTTCACCGCGCTCGAGACCGCGCTGGGCCACTCAGCGGCACCAAGCCCGGACAAGGCGGCGCGCGGCCCGCGGCGGCCGTCCGTCTCGCGTGCGGTCCTGGTCGAGGGCGACGGTGCGGGCTCGGAATACAATGACGACGAAGCCTCGGCGCAGCAGACGCTCTGGCGCTGGGAGGATGCTGAGCGCGCGCAGGTCGAGCGGGCAGACGCCGCGCTCAAGCCCGCGCCGGACAACCGGTTGCCTGCCGACCTGGCCGAGGTTTGGGCTGAGGTGAGCGCGCATCGCCGAGACCACGCGTCCGCGCGCCTGCCGGAGCGCCCACGGCTTTGCGTAAAGCGGTCCATCCGCTGCCGTCAATGCATGGACGCGAACCTGGACAACATCCTGGTCAAGAGCCAGATCAACCCGCTCAAGGGAGACAGTTCCATCCGCACCAATGTTGGCCAGTGGTTCAAGAAGAAGAGTCTCGCGTACGACCACCTGCCCCGCGTCACGATCGTGCCTGCAACAGCGGCAGAAGGCGCTGCGGAGGAGGATGCCAGCGTGTGTGCCGTCTTCACCAACCCTCGCGACATCGCCTTGGAGGTGAGCGTCGACGACGGGCCCTGGGTGCGTCTAGACGCGCATGACGAGATTGAGGAGCTGGACCTCATTAGCGCCGCCCAGCCCCCGGCCGCCTCGCGCCCGCGCGCCGACGACCCGCCTGGCCTCGTCGTCTCGCGCTTTTTCAACAAGGCGCTGCTGCGCCTCCCGCTCGACCCACCTGTCAAGCTCGTTCGCGCCCGCGTGCACCCTGACGACCAAGCCTCCGCTCCAGACGTCCACGAGGTTACCTTTCACCTCCACCTGCTCGACGCCCGCGCCTGCGCCGAATCCTCGGACCTTTGAGCTCAAGCGCGCTTGAGCATCGCAAGCTCGACCTACGCAAGCTTGAGCGACGCAAGCTTGCGCCCACGCTCGCTTGCGGTACGCACGCCCCTTTTGCGCGCATCACCGAGCCCGCGGCCTGTCATCCCTGCTTAGCGCCATCAAGCTCGACCTCAATTCCCTGAAGTCTTCTCCTTGACCCCGCTCGTGCCTGCCCTCGAGTGCCCACGCCCGCCTCCTCCTCCTCCGCGTTCTCCGTCGCGACGTCCGCCGGATCCACGGCGATCCACGGTGGGGCGCCTTTCAGGTTCCGCGGCGGCCGGCCACTCTCACCTGGCAGCCAGGCGCTCTCGTCTCTCGCGCTCGCAGGCCGTCATGATTGTCGTGGTCGCTGTCAGTGTCAATCTCTCTCTCTCTCTCTCCCTCCTTCTCTCCCATCCAAGTCTCTCTTCTCTCTCTCTCCTACAAATACAACTTTTCTCTTGGCACAGCGGTCCAGCCCGAGTCGCACGCGGGCGAGTCCGAGTCGGCAGCCTGAGCCAGGCAGAGCCGAGTCGGTCTCGGGCGCGGCGGCGGCGGCGCGCGGCGCGGCGGCGCGCGGCGCCGCGGCAGAGCGGGCGGCGGCGGGGCGCGCGGCGGCGGCGCGGGCGGCGCGCGGCGCGGCTGGGCGGCGGCGCGCGGCGGCAGGCGCGGCTGGCGGCGGCCGGTGGGCCGGCCGGGCGGGGCGGGGCGGCGGGCCGACGGCGCTCGCTCGCTCGCGCGCGCGCGGCGACTGCGACGAGGAGGCCGGCGCGCGAGCAGGGGCGGGCGCGGCGCGCGAGGGAGAGGCGGCGAGCAAGGGCGGGGCCTACGCGGTCGCGTGTCTCGAGCGCCGCAGCCATGGATAGCTTCTTGGGCGTGTTCAAACGGCTGACGCAGTCGTCGAGCTATGACCGGTGGCAGCCGTCTTTCACGAAGCTGGTGCAGCAGGTGAGCGCGCGGCAGCACGGGCCGCGCGGCGCGCAGGGCCTGGCGGTGCACGAGCGCATCGCGATCCTGCGCAAGCTGGACCCGTACATCAAACAACCATGTTTCGTGAACAAGGACGACAACGAGATGCTGCAGGCCAAGGCGGATCTTTTGCAGTTGTGGGAGTACCTGCTGGAGTTCGTCGTGGTGATGAGCAAGACGTCGGTCAAGGACCTTGGCTACTCGCTGATTGTGCAGCTGATGCAGCGGGAGGAGTTCGCGCTGCGACGGCTCGGCTTCGGGCCAGCGTCCGCGACGCCGCGGTGTTCGCAGGCGCACCTGCGGCTGGCGGAGCGATACAAGACGCTGCTGGTGCAGACGTACATGCTGGTCATGAAGTCCATGAGCAACAAGGGCAAGTACGCGGAGATCATTCACTTCAGCGCGCAGACCTTGGTCGTCTTCTTCTTCCGGCTGCCCCTGGTGGGCGGCAGCATCGTGGACGCCTTGGAGCGCAAGGCTGCGCTGCAGCGCGACGGCAAGGAGCCAGACTACCTGCGGCTCATGCAGCCGCGCGCCGACTCGCCGCCCGAGGCCGTGGTGGCTCAACAGCGGGAGGAGGCGCGCCAGGAGTGGGCAAACCAGCAACCGCAGCCGCAGCCGCAGCCGCAGCAGGGAGCCAGTGGCGCCAGCGGCGCCCCGGCGGGTGGTGGCGAGGAGCCCCTGTCGCCGGAGGCGTCGGCACAGATGAACGGCATCCTGCGGAACCGGAAGAAACGCGCGGAGCTGGCCGCTGCGGCGGCCGCTGCCAAGGAGAGCACGGCCGGCGCCTTCATTACGAGCAACCCGGACCTGTACATGTGGAACTACTTTAATTCCGAGGAGGAGGCACGTGCGCTGACGCGCGTGCTGACAACGGACAATGCATGTCTCTCGTGGCTGGCGAGCAAGGAAACCTTTTTCCTGACATTCGTTGAGATGTATGTGGTCCACGTGGAGAGCGTCGTGCAGCACCCGATCGAGTGGGAGGTGGTGCCTGCGTACCACCTCTTGTTAGACTGCTTCTGGCCGCTCCTGCGGTCGTCCATGTGGTGGGACGGCATCTGCAAGCGGCGTGTAGGCGACGGCGACGGCTGGGTCACCTCGCTGCCCGCCTACATGCGCGTCAAGCGGTCGGCGCTGGCGCTGCTCAGCAACAAGGGGCTCATCAACCCATACATCCGGCTCACCTTTATGTGCACCAACGTGCACTCGCTGCTCAGCGTGGACAGCTGCGTGGAGCACCTCAACCTCTGGTTCTCCACCGTCGCCTACGCGGAGTCGGCGCGCGAGGGCATCTCGAACCACAACCAAAACAGCCGCAACACGCCGCCACGCCAGCGCATCCTCGACGACAACGTGCGGGAGGCCGCCGAGGCCGCCGAGGCCGCGCGCCTGCCGCGCCTGCCGCCCTGCTTCGAGTATGAGGGCTACTGGTTCGGCATCAGCCAGCTGCTCGAGTCCGACCTCTTCCAGGTCCTGCTCAAGACGCTCAGCCTTTTGTACAATACCTTCCACCTCTTTCGCGGCGAGCTGCGGAAAAAGTTCGTCAACGACCTCATGGCCTCCTGCTTCTTCGCCCTGTTTTTGCATTGGTCCTCCGAGGTTCGCACCTACTTCCAGCTCACGCTCGTCTACAAGGTCCTGCGCGCCGATCGCCGCAACCTGCCCTGCTTCACCGACGCCCGCGTCATCGAGACGTATGGCCCGGCGGCCGACGCTGCCGACGCCGACGCGGCGCGCACGCCCACGCACCAGCGCCGCTTCCGCTTCGGCGAGCCCTCGCGAAACGGCGAGAGCGCCGCCCTCCCAGCCACGGTCTACAGCGGCGAGACTTCCTTTGAGCGCCGCATGGCCGTCTTTGACGACACCAGCGTAGTCGACAACGAGGAGCTCCTCATTGACATCATGCACTGCTCCAAGATCGACTCTTATGTGCGCATGTGCCTCGAGAAGGACCCGTCCATTCCGGAGCAGCGTCGTGCCTACGTTGACGCTTCCCTCCGCCAGTATGCGGCCTTGCTCAAGGAGTACTACAAGGGTGTTGCCTCAGATTCTACCGAGGCGCTCCCGCTCCTTGCGCACCGCATGGTTTACAGCGACTCGAACCCCTACGTGTGATTTCGAACGGAACGGTTTCTTTTTTACCACCAAGGCTCTTGCAACAAAAAAAAAACATGCATTCTCGCTCGCTACCAGCTACCAGTACCAGTACAACACATCAAGAACATCAGAGGGGCTCCAAACAACCTGAAGAGGTGGGCCGATGCGTATGCGGCCTTGCTCAAGGAGAACTACAAGGGTATTGTCTCAGATTCTAGCGAGGCGCTCCTGCTCCTTGCGCACCGCATGGTTTACAGCGACTCGAACCCCTACGTGTGATTACGAACGGAAACATGCATTTTCGCTCGCTACCAGTACCAGTACAACACATCAAGAACATCAGAGGGGCTCCAAACGACCTGAAGAGGTGGGCCGATGCGTCTGCATCTGCTCCTTGAGCTGATGCAGATAGGCCTTGAGGCGACCAATCTCGCCACGCTGCTCCTCGAGGAGCTGCGCCTCCTCGGGCGTCATGGACGCCTGCACGGCGTCCGGGCTCGCCAGCGTCGGGCTGGCGAGGTCAGCGTCGGGGACGTGTCGGCCAGGACGCGCCGGAGCGGGGCGCTTGCGGCCGCCGCCGGCGCCTCCAGCCGAGGCGGCGGCGGTCGCAGCACCGGCGTGAGGGCCCGGCGGAGCAGTAGGACCGACGCCCGATAGGGAGGAGGTGATGCTGGCGTGCATGTCGGGAGCCTCGGCGGCGCTCTGCATGCGCGTGAGGCGGATCTGCTCGCGCAGGTCGCCAATCTCCTTGATGAGGTTCATGTTGCGCTCCATGATGTCCATGTTCTCCTCCTTGCGCTTGTGCACGTCAGTGTTGAGACGGCGCTTGAGGAGGTCGGCGCTCTTCTCGAGGAAATTCTTCTGGCGAAGGTACTCGCGCTTGATGTCGACGTCGACGGTCTCGGCCTTGACCTCGTCGTTCATGCTGGCCTGGAACATGGCCTCGACACAGTCGCGCAGGCGGTCCGGGTGCTGGGCGTGCTGCGCGCATTCGTGCAGAGCGCCCTTGAAGCGCGTCATGCGCGTACGTTGGTCGCCGAGGCGCTGGCGGTTGGCCATGATGGTGCGCTGCATGGCGTCGAGCTTGGAACGCAGGTCGCCGATCATGGCGTCGAGCTCGGCGTTGCGCTTGTGGTACTGCTCGAGCTCGTGATCCATCTCCTTGATCTGATCCTTCATGTCAGCGATCTCGTTCTCGCGCGGCTCGATCTGGCGCTTGAGCTCCTTGATCTTGTAGTCGAGGACGAACTTGAACTTCTCGAGCTCCTGGTTCTTCTTCTTGAGGTCGTAGATCTTCTTCTCCTTGTCGCCGATGGTCTCGTCGCGGTCGCGGATCTCGGCTCGCAGGCTCTGGATGTCCTTCTCCAGGACGCGGATCTGCGCGAGCAGGTCCTCCTCCTTGGTGAGGATGGACTTGATGTCTTCCTTTTGGAACTCGATGTCCTTGCCGAGCGCGGAGAACTTCTTCTTCATGATGCCGTTCTCGCCCTTGAAGCGCAGCGTGGCTTCCCGCTCCGCGCTGAGCTTGCTCTCGTACTTGGACTTGAGGAGCTCGATCTCCTTGTCAATGTCGCCCTCGAGCTGGCGCATGGTCTCGTCGAACTCGCGCTTGAGCTCCTCGACCTCGGCCACGGCCTGCAGCTTGAGGTCCTGGTCCTCGTGCAGCTGCTGGTCGTAGTCGAGCGTGATCTCGCCGATGTAGCGCTCGTGGCTCTCCACGAGCATCTGCTGCTGCTTGTCCCACTGTGCCTTTTGCTGGTCGCGCTCGCGGCAGAGCCCCTGGTAGCGCTCCACTTCGGCCATGATCTTGGTCTGGTAGGTCGACTCGAGCTCCTGCAGGCGTTGCTGGTGGTGGTCCTCGACCTGCTTAATCTTGTCGGCATACTCCATCTCGAGGTCGTTCTTTTCCTCGCGGAGAAGTTCGTACCGGTTCTTGTCCTGCTCCAGCTCCTGCGTGAACTTCTCCGTGACCTCCTTGATCTTCTCGTTGTAGTTCATGTCCTTGAGCCGCAGCTGGTACTCGTTGTGCAGCGTCAGCTCGTCCACCTTGCTCTTGAGCTCCACCATGAGCGCGTTCTTCTCCTCGAGGTCCGACTTGGTCACGAGGATCTCCTCGGCGTACTGCAGGGACTGCGCCATGACCGAGTCGAAGGCGGCGCCACCGGCGCCTCCCGCGCCCACGGTGCCGCCCGTGCGCCCGTCCTTTTCGCGAACCTCGAAGATTTGCAGCGTGCCGTCCTCGCCCGCCACGAAGAGGAACTGGTCCTCCCAGGAGAGGCGCATGCGCGTCACGGGCGCCGCCAGACTCGGGTACTCGGCAAAGTCGCCGGTGAGCGGGAACTTGAAGGAGCGCACGGCGCCGGGCCGTCCGCCGTCCGCCGTGGCGCCAAAGAGCATGCGCTGCGAGGTGCTCATGGCCAGCTGGCTCAGCGTGCTGCGCGACTCGATCTCCTTGGTCACGACCGAGACCGGGAACTCCACCTCGCGCAGCATGGCGTCGTTGCCGACGGCGAAGACCACATCGCCGGCCTTGTTGCTGATGGCCGACGTGTAGTTGCAGCCCTTCTTGACGTACTCGCCGTCACGTTTGTTCTCCTTGAGGTCCCACTGGTAGACGGCGCCGTCCATGCCTGCAGAGACAATCTGCGCGTCGTTGTGGGACCAAAACAGCGAGCGCACCTTGCCGTTGTGGCCCCGCAGCGTGCGGATGCACTCGCACGTGTACGTGTTGAAGACCTGCACGGTGTTGCCGTTGACGGCGGCGAAGAGGTGGCCGCCGTTGGCGAACTGGCACTCGCGACAAGCCTTGATGGGCAGCTCCTTGGCCGTGCGCAGATCGTCCATGAGCAGGTTCATCAGACGCAGCTTGTCCGAGAAGCCCACGAGCAGGTGCAGGCCGGAAGGGTGGATGCTCACCGAGTGCGCCTCCTCGTTGAAGAACTTGGTCAGCTCGCACCGGTTGTCCAGGTAGTCCCACACGCGCACCGAGCGGTCCAGCCCGCAGGAGGCCACCAGCGGCTTGCGCACGCAGACGTCGAGGCCCGTGATGCGCGCCGTGTTGCCCAGGCCCTGTCGGTGGAAGGCGTCCACCAAGACGTGCGAGGTCATCTCGTCCTGCTTGAGGAGGTCGCTGCTGGTGAGCCGCACCCGCGCCAGCTGGTTCGTGTTGAGCGCCACCACGGCGTACTCCTCGGACGGGCTCACCGTGATGGCCGTCACGGACTCCTCGAAGCTCTCGTCATTCGCCTGCTGCGCCTGCTGCAGCTGGTAGAGCTGAGTGTTTTGCGAATGGAGGCCGGTGGCCGCCGTCATGCCGCGGCGCATGCCGGCGCCGGCTCCAGCCGCGGTCGCCACCGTGGCCACCGTCATGGTCGAGGGTGCTGCCTTGAGCGAGCCTGGCGTCGCCACGAACTGCCCCCCTGCGCTCTGGCTGCCGGCGTCGCCGACGTTGAGCATCTTGGTCTCGCGGTAGTAACCCGCCGCGTCGTCCACGGCGGTGTACACGCGCACGTCGCCGCCAGCGCACCCCGCGATGAAGCCGTCCGACAGGCTGGCCATGCAGCCGATGGCCTTGCCATTGCGCGGAGCGCACTCGAGCGTCGCCAGGTACTCGCCGGCCTCAAAAAGGACCAGCTCGCCGTCGTCGGTGCCGAGAAGTACGCGGTCGTCGTTGAGCCACAGGTGCGCGGTGAAGCGCTTGGGCTCCATCTGGCCCAGCAGGTTCGGCATCGGCTTGAAGAGACCCTCGACGACACGAAAGGCCTTGAAGATGCCGTCGCCCGTGACGCAGGCCACCGACGGGTCCACCGGGTTGAAGCTGCACTGCGTGAGCGGGCTGCCCACGCCGTTGGACACCTTGACGGACGAGAGCGCGCGCGCCTTCTCCCACTGCCAGAGCACCAGCGTCCAGTCCGGACCGCCGCCCAGCGTGAGCAACTGCTTGTTGCTCGAGAAGCAAACGCTGACGTACTCGCCCGACCCGCACTCGGTCGTGCTGAGGAGCTTGCGCTTCTTGAGCGTGCCCAGGTCGTAGATGCTCACGCAGGCGCGCTGCCCGCGCTCCGCAATCGCCACGAACTTGCGACTTGGGCACACGCCAAGCGCCGTCACGCCCAGAGCGCCTTCGGTGCCCTGGATGAACTTTTGCGTGCGCGTGTCCGTGTGGTACACCACGACGTTGTTGCCGGCGGGGTAGAGCACCACATTCTCCTCCAGATACCACACGGCGCTCTGCACGTCTGCCTTGAGTCCGAAGATGTGCCGCGGTACCAGCGCCGCGCTCCCGGACCCGCTGGCGCCGCCGCCCAGCGCCGCCTCGCCGCCCGCGGCGGTGCCGGCCGCTGCGGCCGCGGCCGCCGCCGCTGCGCCGCCGCCGCTGCTCGCGGCCGCGGCCACCGCGCCGTCGCCCTCCTCGCTCATGCTGCCGCTGCCGCTGCTGCACTGCCGCTGCTGCGCCTGCCCCGGCCCCTGCTCCTGCTCCTGCTCCTGCTCCTCCTCCTCCTGTTGCATCGTCGAATCGAATCGCGCGTGCAGTGCCAAACGGATACCTCCTGCCCACTCGCTCCGCCCACTTGGTCACCACATCATCGGCCACATCCCCGGAGTCACCGCCGGGACAGCATCGTGACGACGCTGGCGCCGCCACACGAAGGAGAGCTCCCCCGCCGCGCGCAGCCGTCGCCGCTTGGGCCGCGCGCTCGGCGCTGCGCGCGCCAGCTGCGTCTCCATCCGCGCCTGCAGCTCGCTCAGCGTCTCCGGCGACCGCGGCCGCGAGAGCTGGCAGTGCTGACGGCGGCGCGGGGAGGAGGCGGAGGAGGAAGAGGACTTTTCGCTCTCTTCGTCGCGGAACCGAAGCGGCGCCTTGCGCTTCTTGACAACAACGAGCGCAGGTGCCGCCGCCGGCGAGGCGGGGGGCGACGGCGACGGCGGCAGCGAAGGTGGCGACGGCGGGCCGGCCTCCGCGAAGCGCAGCGCGCGGCCCACCGCCTTGGTGTCGCTCTGCGCCGTGCTCGTGGCGCCTTGCGCGGCCGCGTTTTCCTTGCCACAGGAGTTCAACGCCAGCCCAAGCGCCTCTGCCTCGGTCTCGGCGGCCTCGGCCAGCGCCTGCAGCAGCTCCGAGGCCGCGTCCGAGCCCGCCTCCGCCGCCCGCGCGGACACGCGCCGCGTCGGCCGCCGCCGCCGTGCCACGCGGGGCGTCAGCCGGGGTTGCGCAGCGCCGCCATCGTGACAGCGCTCCAGCTCGTGGTCATGGTCGTCCTCATCGTGGTCGTCCCGCAGGCAAAGCGGCCGCGCGTGACGCCGCGGCAGCCGTCGTCGTTGCGGCGTCTGCGGCGACGCGCGCGCTCTGCGCTGCTGTGTCGCGCGCCGCCGCGTTACAGGGCTCCCGCCCTCGCTGGGCTCCGAGGCGGAGTCCGTGAGGATCCGCGGCATGCTGCGATCGAGGGCGATCGAGGTAATCAGCGGCGAGAGTTGCCCAGCCGGTGAGCGAGCGAGCGAGCGAGCGAGCGAGCGAGCGAGCGAGGCAGCGACAGAGGTGGCGGCGCGCAGCGCGGACGTCACGGTGTCGGCGCCGACGGCGACTGCGAATGTTCGAGGTTTGAATTTTGAATTGGTTGCACCGCGGCGGCTGGCTTGCTAGCGCAGCGCAGCCTCAGCGCAACCCAACCACCACCGCCGTGCCGGACGCTGCACGACTCCATCAAGACATAACAAGACGACACGGAACAGCGGGCAGCACGCCTATGCGCGCCTATGCGCGCTTATGCGCGCCCATGCGCGCCTATGCGCGCCCATGCGCGCCTATGCGCGTCCATGCGCGCCTTTGCGCTGATGAGGAGATGCTGGCAAGTTCGCTTCACACACTGAGCTGTCAGTGATGTTTAGCTTGTGCGTGCGCAGACAACCAGAGGATGCTTCAGCAGCCCCAAGACGCTGCGCCTGGCCCGCTTCTTCCTGGGCGCACCTCTGATTCTCATTCCAGTCTCGCTCCGAGTCTGATTTGCGTCGTTCGTTGTCTTTTCTCCCGATCGCCGCTGGCAAGCCGAGCTCTCTCTCGCGCGCTCGCTTCTTCCTCGCTTTTTACAAGACCCTTTGCCGCCTCAAGCGTCCTCGAAGCGTCCTCATCATCAACAAGCGGCAATGTTTGCCAGGCCCAGGTGCCAGCCAGCCTGAGAGGACTCCGGAAAGGAAAAGGTTCCAGAGGTTCCAACCGGCTAGGTTCGCGCCGCGCCGGCTAGGCCTGGACCGCGGCACGTGCGCACATGTGCGGCGGCGCGGACTCGCCTCGCGGTCACGGTCAGGGCGGCCTGCGCGCCCGCCAGTAGTAGTAGCGGCCTCCCTGGCCGTGCTGGGCAGCCGCGCCGCGAGCGCCGCTGCACTGCATGGCGGTGCCCGCGCTGCGGCTCGAGGCAGCGCTGGCGGCAAGCGTCATGGCGGGCCGCGGCGCGACATCGCGGCCCCTGGCGCAGGACGTGCCGGCGCGGGCTTCGGTGCAGTTGGTGCAGTCGGAGCGCGGCGCGGGGGCGCCAAGAGCAACGACGACGACGACGACGAGGTTGACGACCTCCGAGTCGACGACGGGGCGCTCGCCCGCCGCAGGGTTGCGGCGAGGCGGCAGCAAGCGCAGCCTGTCCGTCGGCGGCCTGCGGGTCGCGGCGGCGGGCCAGCGGGAGCTCGACCAGGCTGACCTGCACCACGGCTCGCGCCCGGACGGCAACCTGAAGGCGTGGCGGTCGTCTGACGCGCCAGCACAGCAGCACGCACAGCACGCGCGGCACGCGCAGCGTGCACAAGACGAGCGGGCGTGGGAGACACGCGGCGCAGAATCAGGAGCAGGAGCAGGAGCAGGAGCAGGCGTGCGGGCCGGCGCGCGGCATGCCGCATCGCTCCGATCGCGGGCCGGCGCCGGGGAGTCGTGGGCATATCAGAACGCATCCGAGATCACCTCAGCGCGACTGCAGACCGCGCGGAGCGTGAGCTCCGTGATCCACCACCGCACGGCGGACAAGATCGTGCGCGTGAAGCCGCGGAGGCCCAAGCCGTACAGCTGCTACAGCAAGTTCGCGTCGCTGCCGCCTAGCGAGCGGCCGCCTGACCCGTATTTGACGCCCTGGGAGAAGGCGCGTCAGGACGAGAACGCCGCGCGGCGGCGCTGGATCGGCAAAGCTTTCATCGTCACCGACCACAAGGCCGCGGTGGCGCGCCGCGAGCGCGAGGCGGCGGCCGCCGGCTGCGTCACGGCCGCTGGGCCTTACATCGACACGCTCTTTTGCTCTCGCTCTGAGGACAAGGCTAAATTTGTTGGCCCACGCAACTTCATCGCCTGAGTTTTCTGAATACTTCTAAAGACGAAAAGCGAGTGACCTTATCTAGACATTGACTCACTGTGGTCAGCGGACGTAGTCACTGCAGTGTGATTTCAAGTTGTCCGTCGGTGGCAGCTTGTACCTCGTGCAGTCATGAGAGTGGCTACCAGCAGGTTCCCGACCGCGGGTGCCGCCGGGTGTCGCCTACCCCAGCGGCCGGGCGTGTCCAGCCCGCTTGGCCCGTTCCACGGTGTGAAGAAACGGTGCCCCCCTGCCCTACCTCCGCTTGGACTCGTTGGAGGATCCTGCCAGAGGGAGCCAGGTGTATGTATCTGCAAGGGTACCAGGTCCTACGTCAGTTGCGGCCGCCACTGCCTGCAGCAGTGCAGCCAGCTCTCCGAGTCCGAGTCGCCATCGGCTCAAGTGGTTCCCCAGACTGCCCGCCGGAGTCGGAGTCAGCCTTCGCCTGGCCCCAGCATGCCACGCCTACGCCAGGTGGTGTGTCTGCTACTCTCTCAGCTACTGGCCCGTTGCGCTTGAGATCTTTGCGCGTTTGCAGTGCACAGTGCGGTGCAGCCTGCAGATCCAGCTTGTTTGCGTCAGTAGCCGCGACCGGTGTAGCGTGATCAACCCAGGCCATGCCACCCCTGGGCTGGCGGAATGCGGTGCTGCTGGAGCCTGGAGGCCCCGGGGGGAACACCATGCGCTTGCCGTGCGGGCCCGTGCGGCAGCCCAGCTCCTTCCCAAGGTGTTCTCGTCGGCGCCCACTGGCAGGCAACACCTGATGCCACCCACGCTGAGCGTCCTAGTGACAGTCGTAGCGAGTCTACGCTCGTCGCACCTACCACGGTAACCACGCCTGTTGCGGACAGCCTAAAGCGCACAGAGGCGGCCGCTCGCTACTACCCGCAGGCCTGGAGTCAGGGCCGGCGGCAGGGCTGGGCGCTTCGCATTGTTCGCACCACTGCAGTGCGACCAGGCTTTGCGTGCGCCGCGCGGCGCGCGGCCGGTGCGCTCTTGTCATCTCGTTCTGGCTCGGTGGCGGCTCCTGCCCGGCCGCCTTCTCTTATCCATGGCTCTCCCTCTACATCCTCCGCTGCCCTCTTTCGTCTCAGCTGAGCTGTCACCCCGGGGAGTGAGTCCCTGCACGTCCTGCCCGAGCGGCCGCGCCCAGAAGCTGCTCCTGGAAAGGGCGCGAGACGTGGCCGGGCCCACCTGGCACGCCTTTCGCTTCCCGATTACGCTCGTCTCCCGCGGCCCCTCTATCCTGGCAGTGTGCCAGTTCGTCGCCGGGATCTGTCTGCAGACTCTGCACACGCCGCTGCGCTGCACCGTGCCTGCACGTGCGACGTTTCCACAGCGGAGGCAGAGCTTGACAGTAAGCTAATCCAGCTCCGGCTCGACTCCGGCGGTGGCTCGATCGATCTACGGAGACAGACACTGACAAGGGCGACTCCGACGCGGCCCCGAGCCTGCTCCGAGCCGCGCGCTCGCACCTTTCTGATTCCAAGGGTCCGGGCTTTTGGAGGCTTGGCCGCCGCCTGCTCCAGCCTGGTGGGCCGGGAGAACGGCCGCTACATGCTCTGGCGGCGCCAGCGTATGCGCCCGCGTTCGCCGCGGGCGCGCCGCGGCCGCAGCATTGCAGCCAGGAGCTGAGCCAGCCGCGATTCGTTCAAGGATTCGAGCCGCCGCAAGACCGTTCTCCAAGCCGCGCGCCGCGACCGCCGCCGCCGCGGCCGCCCCGCCGCTTGCCTTGCCAGTGGGCCGGGCTCCCCGCGCTGGTGGAGGAACCTGCGCAGTGGCTCAGCTGGCGCGCCGCGTCTGACGGGTACCCCGGCTGCCCTGCACGCGCGGGGCAGCAAACCCCAAGTCAGGACGGGAGAACGACGCCGCGCGCCTTGAGCGAGCCCGAGCGCAGGAGCAGCTGCGCGCGAGGCCGCGCGCGAGGCCGCGCGGAGGAGGCGGAGGACAGGGGGCCAGCGGCACGAGGGGTGGCGGCACATGGACGCCACGGCGCAGATCGAGGACTTGCCCGAGCCGATCAGCTTCATCACGCAGGATGACTGGGACAAGACCGTCTCGCTGCTGACGAGCGAGGCCGTCCTCGCGCCGTCGCACGACGGCCTGGAGGCGACGACCGGCCAGCTCTTGTTCGATGAGTGGGACTTTACGCCGCCCGACCTGGACGTCCTGGAGGAGGACGCGATCGTGAGGGACATCCCCTTTTGGCCGGACTTGAGCACCAAGGTGGAGCCCATGGTGCTCTGCACCGACAAGCTAGCCTTCTACACGGGCGGGCCGCACGCGCTGCCCGTGGCGGCGCGGTCCGACTGCTACCCGCTGGGCTCGCCCGACACGCACCCGTCCTCGCCGCCGAGCGAGGACGAGAGAGGCGGCGGCACGAGCCTCGGCAGGAGCAGGAGTAGCAGCGGCAGCAGCAGCGGCAGCAGCAGCAAGAGCAGCAGCAAGAGCAGCCAGGGGCGCGCCCCCGAGGCCAGGAGCGTCAAGCGCAGGAGGGTGATGAGGATGCAGCAGGCTCGACCCAAGAGATGCCTGTCGGAGCTCACGGACGCCACGGACGGCTTCATGCTCTCCTCCGAGGTCTCCCTGCAGATGAAGTTGGAGCGCGTCGTGCCCGCGCCCGCGCCCGCGCCCGCGCCCGCGCCTGCGCTGGGCAAGCCGGGGACGCCCACCTCTGGGGCGAGGCTCATGACGGCCTCGCCTACGCCGGTCTCGCCCGCGCCGAACCCTCAGCAGGCGCTGCTGTCGCCGCAAAAGCCGGGCAAGAAGCCGCGCAAGGCGCGCAAGGCGCGGCGCAAGGCGGTGGCTCGTGCGGCGTCGTCGCCGGCGGCGAGCATGTGCACCGGAGATGCGCGTGTGGGCGCGAAGCGCAATCATGAGGAGGCCATTGGAAAAGCAGAGACCGTGACGACGGCCACCCTGCACATGCTGAACGTGGTGGCCACGGCGATGCTGCGCAACAAGCGCGGCGAGCGCGACTGGGAGCAGGCGCGGCGCGAGCTGGAGGGGCGCGCCTTCGAGGCGTGCACTGACGACAAGCGTGTGGGCGGCGGTTTCAAGAACTCGGTCAAGAACCTCCTGCACGAGCGGCGCCGGCGCAAGCAGCTCGAGTTCTGGCGGTACCTCCGCAAGCAGACCAACCTGGAGGCCTGCCTGCGTGCGGAGCTCTTCGTCGACACGAAGGTCTTCAGCGACGAGTTCGTGCAGGAGGTTGCCGACTACCTGCGCGCGCAAAAGGACAAGACGGCGCCCGGCAGCGTGCTGGATTGGCCCGAGGGCCCGCGTAAGGCCATCGTCGACCTCGCGCTGCACCATCACCGCAACGAGCACAAGCTCAAGTTCCACAGCCTGCACATGGACCTCTTCAGCAAGCTGCTACCGCCTGGCGAGGTTGAGATGGCCATCCTCTCGACCTGCGACTGCAGCGACTGCCACGAGGCCTGGGAACTCGACAAGTGCGAGGCGCGCGCCACGGACTCCAAGGCGCTGCGCTGGCACTGGACGCGCCAAAAGGCGCAGCTGCTGCACGACGTGCTCCACGCGCACATGTACCTGCGCGAGGACATGTACGCGTACCTGCTCAAAACCCAGCCCAAGCTGCGCGACTGGACGGACGAAGACATCAATGTCCTTCTGTTTCAGGTGCATTCGCCCAACGACTGCGAGGCCTGCGCCACGAAACGCGGCGCGCGCCGGCCCCCATGCAAGGCCTGCAGCAGCATTGCCGCGTATTGCCACACCAGGCGCCGCCGGCCTTACAAGTGCAAGAGTTGCGTCGATCTTGACGACGCCTCCCCCGGAGAGGACCTCGACGAGTTGGAGCCCAACATGCGCCGCCTGCTCCAGGAACGCGAGCTCATCAAGCAAGAGGCGCGCTTCGACGTGGACATTGTCTTTGAGGACGCCTACCGTCCTCAAATCGATGAGGTCTGGCACCGCCGCTTCGCCCTTCTCTGGGACGTCAAGCGCGAGATGGACGCCTGGACGGCCCGCCTCGACTCCCTCATGGCCGCCTTCAGGCGCGACTTCGACGTCGAGGTTGACCGCCTCGCGTGCTTCGGCTTTGAAACCGGCCGCGCTCTCGGAGCGCCTTGCGCGCAGCGCAGGCTGGACTTCCTCCACGAGGCCTGTGCGAATGGCACTTCGCTCGACGACCTCTTCCTCAACCATCCTGGCTACGACTGCGTCTGGCCCGGCCTGCTCGACGAACTCTTCTGCGGCAACCTCGACAGCCACAGCAGCTTCGAGGAGTACGAAAGCCTCTACGACAGCGACCATGAGACCTTTCGCCTGGGGAGCGACGACTACGACAAGGACGACCTGGACGACCAGTGCGAATCCTATGCCTCCACCACTGCCAGCGACGCCGAGGGCGAGGAGTCCAGCGACGACGACTACGAGACCAGTGACGACTCCGACTCCGACTCCTCCGTGGCCAGCGTCGACGAGTACGACACCAACGACTCCGGACTCACGGTCAAGACCTGCGACGGCGAGTTCGAGAGGACAGCCTACGTTGCAGCAAGTTCCGCGCCCATCTTCGCGCCTTGGCTCCACTGCGTCGCATGACCTTTCACTGTCAGTGAAATGCAATTCCCGGCCGTCTGCGTCCGAATCCGCCCGCGCGCAGTTCCCCGGCGCGCGGCCTAGCTCTAGCTTTCCTTTCCCCGCCGCCGGCCGGCCCAACAGCCGCTGGGCTGGCCGCGGCACGCCGCACGGCTCCGTTCGTTCGCCGCTGACCAGCATCCTCCCACGCCGCATCTGCCAATTCTACCCATTTCTGCCCAGTTGCGGAACTATCTTTTCTCAACCACGCGTGACGGCAGCTCCTCTACTATCAGCCATCACCAGGCGCTGCGCGCGTGCCCAATCTTGGCCCGCGCCGCGCGACGCGACCAGTGCCTCCGCCTCCCGCGCGCGCGCGCCTAGCACCGCGCTCACAGTCAGCCTCCGGCAGGAGGCTGGTTGTGTCTCGCGCGTCGCGTCGCCTCGCCTCGCCGCCGTCGCGCCTCGCTTCGCGCCGCCGCTCTGACGCCAACGGCGATCTCCCTCCCGGCACGCGCCCAGCCAGCGCGAGGACGAGATGAGCGCGAGCCTCTGTGCATTGCAATCAATGCAATGATTGCACCCATTGCACCTGCGCAGCGCGCGCGCGTGAGCGACCACGAGCGCCTCAAGGCCCGAGCTGGCTGAGCGGGCGAGGGAGCTAAGCCTTCTGCGCTACGCCAACGCTGCGCGACACTACGCCGCGTGCTGCCAGCGGTGCGTGGCCGGCGCGGCCGTCCGGCGCGCCGGTGCGGCGCTGCCTGCTTCCTGGCGGCGGTCGCCACGCTCGTCCGGCTCCGCGGCCGGCCACGGTGGGTGGCTGGGCGGAAGACGCACGAGCGGCGCTCGGGCGCTGTCTGCGACTCTGCCGAGTCTCTGCGGTCTCTGTCTCTGCCGTGAGCCGTGCGAGCTGGCGGCTGCACTGGCGACATGGACGCGCGCCTTCCGCCTGGCTGGCTGCCTGGCCGGCACGGCCGCCCGGCCAGCCAGCTGGCTGTTTGCCCTGTTTGTACTTACTCTTTGTCCACCGATGTCCACCCATGTTTCTCCGTGCCATCGTCACCGTGACGTTGATTGCTTGCTCGCTTCAAGTTGGCCGCGCCGCGCCGCGCCGCTCGACGGTGGCTTGGCGACAGCGCAGTGCGTACCCGTGCCACGCGTACCGCCGTGCTGCGGCGTACCGCACCTGCGCTATGGCCATGCAGAGGTTGCTGCTTTTCTACGATTGCACGGCCGCTCTGCGCCGCTGCCATGCTGCGCAGCCTCCGAGTCTCTTGCTCGCGCCTGCCAGGTCGCACGCTCATGATCACTGATGGCTCGCTCACTCGCTCGCTCGGCGCTCGGCGCCCGCGCAGCTCGCTCGCAGTTGTCTGCACCTTGAAAAACTTGCGGCGGGCGCGCGCGCGCGTTGACGTCCGCGATGGCGCGTGCAGCCTGTGCAGTGCAGGCCGGCCTCCGCCAGTCTGAGAAGGTGCAGTTTGATTGATTGCAAGGCAGGGACTCCGAGCCCGAATCAAGATCATGGTGGCCATCGGCGGCAGCGGTGGTTGGCGGACCAGCCCGCCCTGTCCATCAGTGCTAATGATGAGTGGGCAAGCGCGGGCACTCCGTGCGCACCAACAGTCAGTCAGTCACTCCCGCCTCCCCGCCGGCGCCGCTCCCCCGCAGCACGTGCGGTTCCCGCGGGATGCGGGGGCTTGCGGGCCGTCTGCGGGCAGCGGCGCCTCATCGCGGGTGGTCGCCGCGCGGCCGCCGTGGGCGCTGCGGGCTGCGACGCGCCTGCCCGCACGGGCCCCGCAGCCCCCCACCGCCGCCCGCAGCGCCGTGGCCAGCGCGAGAAAAGCGTAGCCCTGGTCGAGCTGGTCGCGCGCCCGCGCCGCGCGCCGCGGGCCGGTCCGAGTCGGGCGGCCGGCCGGCGGGCGCCAGACCGCCAACGCAGAGCGAGCAGGGCCAGCGCGGCGCGGCGGCGCAGCCCCGCGCGACTCGGCGCTAGGCTACGCGGCGCGACGCTCGGCGCGGAGGCGCGGCGCGGCGCTTCCTCGCAGGCACGCGAGCCAGGCAAGCGAGACGCGCGCACGTGCAGACCAGGGCGCTTGCACGACCCGAGTCTCGCGGCCGCTTGCTCGCTCGCTCGCTTGCTCGCTCGCTCGATCAATCGATCATCGATCAATCAATCGACCGCAAGATGAGCTCCGAGTACCAGATGGTGGCAGACCTGCTGGCGGTGGACGACTTCGTCGGCCACGGCGGCTGCAGGCGCGAGGCCGACCCCAGCGACGACGAAGAGCAGCAGCTGCTCCAGCAGCTGCTGCTCGGCGGCTGCCGCCAAGCCCCGGACGCCGACGTGGGGGAAGCCGCCTCGGTGCCGAGCTTGGACGAGTCCGAGTGGCTGCCGTCCTCGCCCGAATCGAGCGCCACCTGCTGCGACTCGACTGGCTCCGAGACCGCCAGCGTGACGCACATCAAGGAGGAGGCGCAGCCCATCTTCATCATGCCCGGCGCGAGCCTCGCGCCGCAGGCGCGCCCCTCCACCGACCTCTGCGACAGCCTCAACAACTTCGTGCGCTTCGCCGGCCTGCCCAACATCGTCAAGGTGGAGCCCGAACTGCGCGCCAGCCCCGAGGACTTCGCCACCGCATTTTGCGACCCGCCCTTCTCCGAGTTCGCCGGCGTCTACGGACTCGAGGCGTCCGCGCCCGTGCCACCCGAGACGCCCGAGTCGCCCGCGCTGCCGCGCGCCGCCGGCAGCAAGCGCGGCCGCGCCGACGCCCAGCTCTGGGCCGCCCCGCAGACCTTGACGCCGTCGAGCCCGCACCAGCTCCCGCAGAGCTCGGTCGCCGTCTCGACGTCCACGCTCGAGGAACTCACGCTCATGCGCACGCTCATGACCTACATCAGCTCCGACCTCGTGGCCAACGGCCGCGGCGAGCGCGACTTCGAGGGCCTCAAACGCCGCATGCTCGAGTCCGGCGAACTGCCCGCCTGCGTGCAGAACTGCCTCAACTCCTCCTTCAAGCAAAAGGTCAAGAACCTCGTCCAGGAGCGCCGAAAGCGCGCGCAGCTCGAGAACTGGAAGGCGCTCCAGTCCTCCGCCGATCTGCGCACCGAGCTGCGCCGCCGCCTCAGCAGCACCGCCAAGTACGACGACGACTTCATCCACGGCGTCGCCGGCTACCTCGAGCTCCTCTTCCGCAGCAACAAAAAGGCCCCGGGCAACCTGCTCGAGTGGCCCGAGCCTGTCCGCTCCCTGGTCGTCAGCAAGGCCGTGTTTTTGCACAAGAACTTCTACGGCAACCGCTTTTTCGCCATGTACGAGGACCTCGGCTTCCTCTTCGCGCTCGGCGAGCTCCAGCTCGCCGTGCTTTCCGCCTGCGACTGCGAGGACTGCCACGTCTCCTGGAACCTCGACGGAGTCCTGCTCGACAACACCCTCGCGCTCAAGCTCCACTGGACGCGAGAGGTCGCCGCCATGCTCCGCAGCATCCTCGACCTCCACGTCGAGCTCGGCTCCGACATGTTCGAGCACGTCGCCGCCACCGAGCCCAAGCTTCGCGGCTGGGCGCGCAAGGACATTAACGTCCTCCTCAAGAGCCTCCACACGTCCACCAAGTGCGAGATCTGCAAGCAGGGCAAGCGCCAGCGCCATCGCGGTGAATGCGCCCAGGGTGACCATGACGACGAAGACGACGACGACGACGATGATGATGACGACGACGACAGGGCCTGCTCCGGCGATGATGGCGACCATCATTACTTCGCGGACCTCGCCCTGGAAGAGACCACTGCCTGGGACCTTTTGCAGGACCTAGACCTCGACTAGACGCGCGCCGCCCCTTTTCCCTCCCGTCGTGCGAGACAGACAAGCGCGCTCTATGTATGCTGTAGATTACTCACTGGATTCATTCATTACACACACACCAATTACCTCTTTGCTTCTCGAGTCCCTGTTCATCGGCTCGGCAGCCCACGCTGCGTTCATTCTCTTTCCCGAACGAGCGAGAGGACGCGAACCACGTCATCGGCATCGCAGCCGAGCCTCACAAAGCACGGCATGGTCACTTCCTTGCTCGAAACAACCCCACCAGGCTATCCATGCATCGGCATCGCTGCCAAATCATGTACTGCTTCAGAAAGTCCGGCATGGGCTTCCCACCAGTCTGCACGTCCACCAGCCATACCAGCGTTAGGCTGCTTCGTGTGTCGTTCACGAATCCCTCTCGGGTCAGGGCTGCCTCCACCACAAAGCCGGACGAACGCACCTTTGCGCGCACGTGCGACCGCGTCGCCGGGCACGTCTCCCACGAGACCGAGTGCACTGCCACAGCGTACTGCCGAAAGGCCTCGTACCGGGCGCGCAGGACGCAGGCGTCGCGCGCGCGTGTCAGCTCGGGTGGCAGCACGTCCGCCACGCCGCCGTGGAGGCTAGCGTCCAGGGGCCGCAACTCGCGCAGCCTCACGTGTAGCAGGTCTGTGCGCTCGTCGAAGACCTCCACTTGCTGTACGCTCTCCACCGCCTCGTCCCACGTCGGCCACGACGTCGCGTTCGCCAGCAACCTGTACGCCACCGATGGCGGCACGTCCAGCGTCGCCTGGCACTTGACGTGCACGTACTCGTCCTTGACGCTATCCACAAAGTGTCGCGTGTACATTGGCAGCTTGTTGGTCTCCGTGGCCCCGCATGGCCGCCACTCCTCCCGTCCTCGCGCGCGCACAAAGAGCGCCGACAAGGCGTCCCGTGCCACGCGCTCCGGGTTAAGCATGGCTACCTGCGCCGCCCGCTCGCGCCACGCCTGCCCGCTGCGCGCCCCAATCGCCGACATCGCGACGCGCCCGCCCCCTGTACGCCAGCCGCCTCCTCGCGCATTGGATGTCTGCGAGTCGGCGCCCTCTACACCGTCCGTCCCGATGCGCAGCGACTCGCGCATGTCCTGGCACCAGTCGTGCAGCTTGCGCATCGCTTGCGTACGGATGCGAAGCGCCATGGTGAGCAGCCCTCGGTCATTCACGAACAGCTTGCTAACAGGCACGCCAGGCCCCAGCATGATGCGTGAACAGTCCCGCTCCTCGTCCAGCAGGTCCACCACGCGGCCCACGTCCATGCCCAGGATATCGCACAGGTCCTCCAGGACCCACGCGTCGCCCTGATCGATGCACCGCACGCACCGATCCATGAAGACGCACTCGGTCGCCACGGGCGGCTTGTCTTGAGTGCGCCGCGCCGTCGCCATGCTCATCGTGCTCCGTGACGCCACCGACCGGGCCATCTCATTGCGTCCGCTGACCGACGGCACCGCTTCTAGCTGGCCGCTCGTGCTCGCGTCCGCTGCGCATCCGTCTTCTAGCTCTCCTTCTTGCAGTAGTAGGTGCTGCTGCTGCTGCTGTTGCTGTTGCTGTTGCAGCAGCTGCTGCTCTTGTTGCACTCGCCTTGACTTGACACGTGCTACCAGTCGCAGCACCTTGAACGAAGACATGCAAACCCCACCCACAGTCTTCGTCTGCTCCTCCGCCAGAGACCCACTGCCCACCAGCTGCCGTCCCGAGGCCCCGGCGTCCGCGCCTGCACTGCACTCCACCAAGCGCCGGCTCGTGCGTCTTGCGGGCCGCGGGGCCGCTCGCGCCTTGGCATCGAAGCGTGCCTGCACGCGAGGCGACACGGCGCATCTGTGCAGCTCTAGCCCCAAACCGCATAGCACGCAGACGTCCTCCTCCGCCTCCGCCTCCGCCTCCGCCTCCTCCTCGCCCTTGCCCTGCTCGCCGCGGGTCTTGCGTCGCACGAATGGGTGCTTCTGCACCTCGCGAGGCAGCGGCGAACGGCGCTCCGCCGGTGGCGACTCGTCCCCATCCTGAGCAGGCCCGGCCTCCATACCGAGCGCGCGCGCGCACGCGCCGCCGCCGCCGCCGCCGCCACCGTCGCGCAAGCCGCGCTTCTTGCTCTCCCAGTCGGCGGGCGCCGCGCCCAAAAGGCGAACCAGGTCACTTGGCTCCGGCGCACACTGCGCGGCGCGGATGCCTGCGTCCATCGTCCCGCTGACGGGGCCTGCGCAGGGACTGGGACTCCCGCGCGGCGCGGCGCGGAGCGGTCGGCGCGGGGCCGCGCGCTTCGGCCCGGCCCGGCGCTTGCTCCTGCCTGGACCTGCAATCGCTCAAGCACAGGCAGCGCTGGCTGGCCAACCTCGACGGCGGGCGCTATGGCCAAGAAGAAGAAGGGCGGCGGCAAGAAGGCCGCCGGCGGCGGCGACAAGGCCGATGAGAAGCGCAGCGTAGTGCCGATGGAGGCCGTCGGCTGGGTGCGGATTAACCTCAAGCTGGTCAACTGGACTTTCGACAATGAGACCGTCTTCGTTCGCTCCAACGCCACGCTCTTCTCCCTCGTGCGCCGCATCCAGGAGAAGCACGGCCACGTCAAGGATCTGGCACTGTACAAGGGCCAGGTTAACCCATCCAACCAGCTCAATGACTTCGACCAGACCTTTGAGGCTCTCAGCCTCGAGGGCGTCCCAGTCAAGGCGGAAGCCAAGGCCGTCTCCTTTTACTACGATTTCAAGCCCATCCTCGACAACAGCCCGTTGCTCCTCATCACGCCAAGAACCTTTGACTGAATATCGCTTGGCGCAACGGCGTGGGACGCGGACGGCGTGACAAGCAAGGGAATACTGCCACGAGAGAAATAAAACGGAGCGAGAAAGAAACAGAGAAAGAAAGAAAGCAAGAGAGAAACGAGAGAGACAGCGAGCCTGAAAACATCCTTCTGGATGCAGAGTACCTCGCGGCACACTTACTTGTCGCTTGCGCGCCCGACCGGTGATCCGGCGGCATGGCGGCTGTGGCCGCGCCGCGGTTGGGTCCGAGTCAGCTGAGGCGAGGCGGTCGTTAGGCCAGCAGAGCCGCCTGGCGACGTCGCGTGCGCGCGCGGCGGCGCGGCGACGAGGGCGGGCTCAGCGGCGGCGGCGGCGGCGGCGGCGGCGGCGGGCGCGGCGGCGGCTGCGCGCCGCCGATGAGTGCCGCCGGCGTGGACCCGGCGGAGCTTGCCACGGTACGTGCAGATCGATCAAGCAAGCAAGCCCTCGAGCGGCACGCCATGACTGACGCTCTCGAGCGCCACCACGCAACGCAGAAGCTCCGCGAGCCGGGCGACGCCATCCGGCTCACGCCGTCATGCGAGCGTGCGCTGCGCCAGGCCTTCGATTGGTTTGACTCGGACCAGGATGGTGTACTCGACCTACCCGAGGCTACGGCCTGGTTCACAGGTACGTTTGGCCTGCCTTGCCGCGCTTGCACAAGGACTCTCTTCTGACGCTCTCTTCTGCGAGTAGGCACCGGTTCCGAGTTCACAGAGGAAGTGTATCAGTATGTGCTGACCGCAACCGACGCCAAAGACGGCAAGATCACCTTCGAGCGCTTCCAACGTCTATATATCAGGTACTATGAGGACGAGGGCCAAGAGACCGGCGACGAAAACCTCTGGGCGGACCTGCAGAGCCTCGGCTTCGACGCCAACCTCGTGCACAGCGGCACATTCCCGCCACGGGCCGAGAAGCGGCGCAACGCCTTTGCAATGCTTGGCAAGCCGCGCAAGCCGCGTCCTGCGACCAAGGCCGCGCCCCCCCCAGAACCTTCAGCCCCTAATCTTGACAACGCTTCCATCGTCGTGGAGCAGACGTCCGTCTCGCCTGACCCGCCTGTGAAAGCTGGGCCAAAGAGCAGGGGCGACGCCTTTGGTGCACTCATGCAGCGCAAGAAGACCTTTACTCCCGATCCGCCGCCATCTGCGGAGACGGAGCACGTTGAGCAAGAGGCACTGATTCCTCCTTCTACGGCGGAGGGCGCAGCGCAGGTCGCGCCCAATTCAGGGACCGAAAGGACGCCCTCGCACAGCAGGCAGCCAGGACGCAATCGTAATGGGCCCAACGCCTTTTCAATCCTGGGTCGCAAGCCGGCGCCTCCTCTTCCGCCGACGCCCGCTCCGGCGCTGCCGCCAACGCCGCCACAGGCCCCGCCAAGCGCACCGACTGCAGCCTCGGAGGCTGTGACGGTCGTCGACGTGACCGAGGACGCCAGCCCGGTGAGGGCACCGAAGCGCAAGAGCCTCCTAGAAGTCCTTGGCTCCAAGGTGACAGGCAACAAGGCCGCGAAGAAGGACAAGGCTGCCAAGACGAACAAGGTCGCGGGCGAAGACGTCGCGATCGTCGTCCCGACCCAAGCCAAACCTGCGCCTCCGCGAGCGCCCCGAACCGCCGCCTCGACGGCGCCGGTGGACCCATTCTTTCAGCCGCGTGTGCGGGGCCCCAAGGTGTATAACCTGGTGGACGCGGAGACGGAGCCCACCGCGCAGAAGCGCTGGATTCTCCCTGAATTTCCTGGTCCAGACACCGCACACGTCGGCTACATCCAGGGAGCCGCCGTTGTCGCGGTGGAGCACGCAGGCTCGGCGGCCGAGACCGCGTGCCCGGCCCAGGCACCGGAGACCAGCAGTGGGAGCTGGGCCTGGCCCATTCGCGAGGCGTCGCGCGCGTGGGACCGCGAGTGCAGCGAGACCTTCCGCGAGGTTCACGTGACCCGCCTCCGTGCGACGTGCGGCAGCGTGGATGCCTACATGGCACACCCGATGGTGAAGCGACTCCTGAACGCCTTCTGGGGCTGTGACGAGGCGAACCTGCGCGACTTTGTGGCCCTGCGGCTGGGCCCGGCCGAGGACAAGCTGTGGGAACACCTGTACAGACCGGCGTATGCCCGCATGCTGTACGAGGAAACATCAATCATGGCGAGCCTGGATGCGTGGTTGCAGTCATGGACCGCGGCGGGCCCGACTGCTGAGCAAGAGGACCCGCTGGGCCCGCGCGATGCCACGCGAACCAGCCAAAGCACTGGCTCGGAGTGGGAGATGAACAGCCTGGACGGCCTCGACGGCGAGGACGCGGTGCTGCCGGCTCCGAGCATGCCGGTGCACGTCCTTGCCGGCGCGAGCGGCGCCGGGAAGTCAAACCTGGCGCACTACGTGGCATCCAAGCACGGCTTCTTGGTCAAGGAGGTGCACGCTGGCATGCTTCGGTCGGCATCCAATCTGAAACAGGCCATCGGCGAGGCGACGCAGTCTCTGTCCATCGGGCGCGAGCAGAGACTCGACCGCGCGCTCATCCTGATTGACGAAGTGGATGTCGTCTTCGACGAGGACCGCAGCTTCTTTGCTGGCATCAAGGCGCTCACGGACAACGCGCGATGCCCCATCATGTTCACCTGCAACGTCTTCCCGCCGGCGCTGCACCGTCTTCTGGGCGACCGTCCGGTGATTCACCACGCGGAGCCGATCGATCTCCGGCGGCAACTCGACGCGCTCAAGTGCATTGCCATTGCGCAGGGCATCGAGGTCACCAAAGCGCAGCTCAGGGTGCTGCTAGGCGAGGCCGACGGCCAGTTCCGTCAGGCATTGCACCAGCTGCAGTTCCGCTGCGATCCGGGGCCCGACGCGGACGCCGCCAGTCCTTTAGTGCCCGCCGCGGCGGGCGTTGAGCCATCGGACGGGTGTGAACGGGCTGTGCAGATTCTCTTCCCGGCGCGCGAGTCGCCTCGCGGCGCGCTCGAGGCCATCGTGCACGGCGACAGCCTCGGCGGGCCCGACCTGCTCATGCAAGTCACGGACCGCGTCAGCCACGCCACTCTGCAGATCAGCTGCAAGGAGAGCCTCTGTCGCTTCCACTTGCCCTGCTTTCCCCCGGACCCCTGCGTGCTCCAGGTGCAGCCGCCGCTCGGTATGGTCGCCGGCGGCGGCGAGATCATCATCCGCGGCCAGAACCTGAGCCACCCGCAGGCCGAGTGCGTCTTGGTGGACATTGGGAATCTCAGCTGTGAGGTCCTGCAGACCACCTCGACGCATCTCATTGTGCGCACGCCGCCACACCCGCTATCTCTCGCGCAGGCCAAGCGCGGCAGCGCTCAGGACGAGGTGGCGAACGAGGGCTCCATCCCGGAGGGGGAAGGCGACATGGGGGAGTCGGACGACTCGGATTTTGAGGACCCCGCCCAGCACCGCTGGACACGCCGGAGTCGGGCCGCCGGCAAGGCGTCGGTGCCGAAGCGCCGCCGAGTGCACGCCCGGTCCAAGCCGGCAGCGCCCGCCGGCGCCAGGGCGGCCACGGCCGAAGCCACCAACGACGACCCCATCTCCGAGGATGAGGATGACCCGGACGTGAACGCGGACGCGGACGCGGACGCGGATGCGGACGGACCATTGTCAGCGACGCAGACACAGAGCCCGCCGCAAACAATCTCGGCGGCGCCCGTCCCGAAGCCGGCGGCTATGCCCAAGTCTGTCCGCAGTACCACCTTCGAGAAGGCAGTGCGCAAGCGGCTCTGGCCGTGGCCGGTCCACGTCGCGGTGCGGTTGCCCAAGATGGTGCTGACGACCTCGCGCGGCGCCTCATTGAACGCGCGCCCCGGGTTCTTTGAGTACAACGTGCACCTGCGCATGGCCAACCTGCCAGCCTGCATCCCCGAGAGCGCCATCGCGGAGGACGCCGCGGCTGCTGCGCACCTGAATTCGAAAATTGCCGAAAGCACCAAGGACTGCGAGATGCACGCCAACCTCCTCAAGATCTGCGGGCTGATCGAGGAGCGAAGCCACTGTGACACGCAGATGACACCCAGGTACCCGCACAACGGAGCGCCCTACCTTCGCAACTTGAACTACGAGATGCCGAACGAGGAGGACTCCCTTCTGAGCGACGACAACTCCGGCGTGCAAGTGGCCATCGCCGCTTGCATGCATGAGCTCGTGCAAAACGTCTTCGAGGGGGGCGCGATGGCAACGCAGCAGCGCTCGCCCGGGCCCGACAGAGCGCCGCAACGCAGAGAGGCAGAGCTCCGCATGCGCCGCAGGAAGGTCTTTGCGAGCGGGCTCGCGTGCGCAGAGCTCTCGCTCGCGCCCCTGAGTCTGGGCGCCTCTCGCGCGCGTTTCATGGCCAACACGCGGCACGTGAGCGACTCGCTCCTGCACTGCGTCCCCACGCTCTCCGGCATCGTGCGGGCGGACGAGCAGACGCAGGCGACGTACAGCGGGCGGCGGGCCTTTCGCGACTATATGGAGCGCTCCGGAACGCCGGAGCGCGGCGCCGCGCTAAGGGACCACATCAACAGGTATTACCTTCAACCGACCTTTTGATGCCAAGCGCTGATGATGATAGACACCATCTGATGTAAAAGCAAGAACAAGCGAAGCAAACCTGATGCGGTGCTGCAAAGAAGAGGCGGAACTCCTTTTGCGGCTTGCGGCGGTGGATGCACAGCGAGAACCCACCCAGACAGACGCGACACCCGGCTGCCACGCCACGCCTGCGCGCGCCGAGATGGCCGGGCGCGGGCCGTCCTCCTACGCCAAGACTCGCTCCAAGCTCGAGATGATGCGCAAGTCAAACTTCCACGACCGCCCCGCCGCCGTCTCCTCCGCCGTGCACCGCAACTGCCCTCCGCGACGCCCTCCCCGCGCGCGCAGCTTTAGTAGAGACTCGGAGTCTGGAAGAGGACGATCACGGCTGACTAGCGGCCGAGCCAGTGGCTGCCAGTGCAGCGCACGTGCCGCACGCGCCGCGCGGTTTCTCCGTCCCTGCCCTCAAGCAGGCTGAGAGCGGCCACCGCCGCCAGAGTCGGAGAGCGGCCGCGCGGCCAGCGCAGCGCCGCCAGCAGAACGCATTCGCACGCCGCCGCCGCGCGTGCCGCCATGCCGGGCGTCCTCTCCCGCGCGCGCAGCTGGCGCCGCAGCCTGGACGGCCGCCGCGAGAGCGCGCGCTACCTCGCCGAGGAGGCCAAGATCGTGGACTACCGCGGCATCAGCCTCTACGCGGTGCAAATGGTGCTCAAGGACGTGCTGAACGGCAAGCTCGCGGAGGACGTCGTGCTTGTCGTGGCGCTCCGTGAGCTCGGCGAGAAGGTGGAAAAGGGCGCGACGCTGCGAATCCTGGCCGAGCTCGGGGACGACCTCGTCCAGGTCAAGGCCGCGTACGTGGACGAGGAGCTCTTCGTGATGTTGGGCCAGGACGCGACCCTCAAGCCGCGCGAGGACTGGAGCACCGAGGACATCGCGGAGCACGTCGTCATGTCGCGCACGCTCAGGATGCCCACGGACCAGGCCTTTTACCTTAACGGCCTGCCTTCAGACGCTGTCGGCGAACGCTTCCAGGGCACGTTCACGAGCCAGGCGCGCCGCTGCCGCTTCGCCGACCTCGTGCACGCGCTCGAGGGGCACTTCAGAGACCAAGACCCCAAGAGTGTCTTCGTATGGCTGGACCTCTTCTGCGCCAGCCAGCCGCTCCTCACCAGCAAGGACCGGCCCACCGCTGCGGTCCAGGCGCGGCGAGAGGAGATTTTGACCACTGGCCTCCACGAGGCCATCACGCGCTTCGACAGCGCCATCATCTTCTTCGACAAATGGGACAAACCCATGCCCCTCCAGCGCGCATGGTGCGTGTGGGAGATTTACGGCGCCGTGCGCAGCGGCCGCCCCGTCGACGTCGTCTACGCGCCAGGCCAGGAAGAAAGCTTCATCGAGCAGCTGCTGGACGACTCCAATGAGATCGCCACCGTCATGGCCCGCAACATGGACATGAGGAACGCGACCTGCTGGAAGCCCGAGGACAAGGCCATGATCGACCAGTCCGTGACCGAGAAGCTCGACGGCGGCTACTCCACCCTCAACATGGAGATCCAGGGCCGGCAGCGCGCCTGGCTCGCCGCCATCGCTCGCGACCGCGTCGCCGACCTCCGGCAGCGTGGCGACGGAGACCCCGTCGAGATGGCCGACATGCTGCACCAAGCTGCCTTTCTGCTTCAGGCCCACGGCGACTATGACGAGGCGCTCCAGTACTACAACGAGGCGCTGGAGCTGACACGGGAGGCCCTCGGGCCGCGGCACCCGAAGGTGGCGGACACGCTCAACAACATGGCGAACGTGTACTCAGACCAGGGCCGCTACGAGGATGCGCTGCGCTACTACAACGAGGCGCTGGAGCTGACACGGGAGGCCCTCGGGCCCCGGCACCCGGGCGTGGCGGACACGCTTTACAACATAGCGGGCGTGTACAAGGCCCAGGGCCGCTACGGGGATGCGCTGCGCTACTACAACGAGGCGCTGGAGCTGTCACGGGAGGCCCTCGGGCCGCGGCACCCGGACGTGGCGGCAACGCTCGATAACATGGCGAGCGTGTACGAGGCCCAGGGCCGCTACGAGGATGCGCTGCGCTACCACAACGAGGCGCTGGAGCTGACACGGGAGGCCCTCGGGCCGCGGCACCCGGGCGTGGCAAGAACGCTCAACAACATGGCGAACGTGTACGACTCCCAGGGCCGCTACGAGGATGCGCTGCGCTACTACAACGAGGCGCTGGAGCTGCGCCGGGAGGCCCTCGGGCCGCGGCACCCGGACGTGGCGGACACGCTCAACAACATGGCGGTGGTGTACGACTCCCAGGGCCGCTACGAGGATGCGCTGCGCTACTACAACGAGGCGCTGGAGCTGCGCCGTGAGGCCCTCGGGCCGCGGCACCCGGACGTGGCGGAAACGCTCAACAACATGGCGGTGGTGTACGACTCCCAGGGCCGCTACGAGGATGCGCTGCGCTACTACAACGAGGCGCTGGAGCTGCGCCGGGAGGCCCTCGGGCCGCGGCACCCGGACGTGGCGGCAACGCTCAACAACATGGCGGGCGTGTACACGGAGCAGGGCCGCTACGAGGATGCGCTGCGCTACTACAACGAGGCGCTGGAGCTGGCACGGGAGGCCCTCGGGCCGCGGCACCCGTCCGTGGCGGGCACGCTCAACAACATGGCGAATGTGTACAAGAACCAGGGTCGCTACGAGGATGCGCTGCGCTACTACAACGAGGCGCTGGAGCTGAAGAAGGAGGCCCTCGGGCCGCGGCACCCGTCCGTGGCGGCAACGCTTAACAACATGGCGGGGGTGTACAAGAACCAGGGTCGCTACGAGGATGCGCTGCGCTACTACAACGAGGCGCTGCAGCTGCGCCGGGAGGCCCTCGGGCCGCGGCACCCGGCCGTGGCACAGACGCTCAACAACATGGCGAACGTGTACAAGGCCCAGGGCCGCTACGAGGATGCGCTGCGCAACTACAACGAGGCGCTGGAGCTGCGCCGGGAGGCCCTCGGGCCGCGGCACCCGGACGTGGCGGCAACGCTCAACAACATGGGGGTGGTGTACGACTCCCAGGGTCGCTACGAGGATGCGCTGCGCTACTACAACGAGGCGCTGGAGCTGCGCCGGGAGGCCCTCGGGCCGCGGCACCCGGACGTGGCACAGACGCTCGAAAACATGGCGAACCTGTACAAGACGCAGGGCCGATTCGGAGAAGCGTTGCCTCTGTTCGAGGAGGCGCAAAGCATCTATGAGGAGGTGCTGGGCTCTGAGCACTCAAAGACGCTAAAGGCTGCGGCCCAGGTCCGAGGCTGCCGCGACCAGTTGCGTTGATATGGCACAAGGTCGATCGCGAGTCAGGTGAAGGATGTTTGCTTTCTTGCATTGTCTCGCTAACATTCGTTGTTGCTGTTTCTCATGCTGGCCTTGGCGGGCTGCGCGGCGAACGCGGACACGGACTTGGCGGTGAAGGACGATGTGATAGCGGGCGACAAGCACCTCCCCGTAGCGGTTGGCGCCAACAAGAACGAGCGCCCATAGCTGCTCGCGACCGTCAAGGACCAGTGCGATATGGCGTGGAGGGGCTTTCGGGAGAGCGGGCGCTTCCTTGTCCCGTACACCTTCTACAATGAGACGTGGGACAACCACACCAACACCTACGGCACCAATCTCATCACGGAGGAGCGCAAGCAGATGGTGCCATGGACGGCATCGAGGACAGCGTCGGCGTGCTGCACTTCGTGGACATTGCGGTCAGGCCGGACTCGGCTCGGGCCAACGCCTACTTTGACGAGGGCGACGACGGCGCGCTGCACACGGGCTTTATTTGATACTGCGCCTACTGCACGCGCTGCACGGGCTGCTTCAGCTTCGGCGTGGGGCACATCTCTTACGCGAACATCAGCAAATTCTCGAACCTGGGCGAGACCCGGTGCCTCAACACTTGGTTACAACGCACGAGCTGCTGCACGTGCTCGGTTTGTCCACAAGCACTCGCGCCCGGACCGCCGCAGCTGGCTGGCCATCAAGGGTAGCCACGTCACGGAAACCACGAACGCGCAGTTTGCAAGGGACCTCCGTTTTCCATTATCGCTCTGTCGTGTCGCTCTGTCGCTCTGTCGCTCTCCCGTTCTCTCCTCATCCCTTCGTTCTTTCTTTTACACACAAATGAGTTCCACCCTACCTCGCTCATGTCAGACAGCAGATCGCAAGCGCGAGGTGGACGAGCGCCGTGTAGACGACGAGAAAGACGCGGCCGCGAGACCTGGTGAGGAAGGCGTTGCAAACGTTGAGCGCGAGGCGCTCGACCTGCGGCATGGCCTGGTACATGCGCTGCGACTCCTGTTGCTTGAAAGCCTTGAGCGGGTCAATATCGGACTCGTACAGATTCCGGTAGCGGTGCTCAACGCCGCGGCCCAGGCCGGCGACCTTGGCGACGCCCTGGGCGCTCATGATGACGCCCTCGGACCCGAGGTGCTCGCCGGCCTCCAGGTCGGCACCGCGGCCCGATGGAAGGCCCTCCGAGATGAGCGTGGACCGCTCGCTCGCCTTGTAGTTTTGCAGAAACCGGATGCGCTGGTACAGCTGCACGTTATCCTCCTGCAGCGAGCGCATGCGCTGCTCGCCGTCCTGGAGCTTGCGGCGCTGCGCGTCCAGTTCCTCCTCGTTCGTCTGCAGCTGCGCGCGCAGCCGGTTGCGCTGGGCGCAGACGGCCTGCAGCATGCTGTTGAGCGCCTGCATCTGCTTCTCCGCGGCGGCGCTCATCGCGGGCGCGGCGGCGGCTCCCCCGCTGGGCCCGTTGTCTGCCGCTCCCGCGGACCCAGCGGCGAGCGACGCAGCCTGCGTCGCGGAGGAGATCTCGCCAGAGCTCTGCGCCGAGGCCGGGCCGAAATCCATGTCGCTAAGGTCCAGCACGGGCGCCGGCGCGACCTCGGGCAGCGAGGTGGTGCCGAGAGCGAGGTCGCTCTCGAGCTTGGCGGCCAGGTCGCGCTGGTCCTTGAGCGCCTCGCTCAGGCGCTGCTCGGTCTCCTTGAGCATGCGGTTCTCCGCGCGCTGCTCCTCGAGCGCCAGCTTCAGTGTCCTGACCTCCTCCTTGAGCTGCCGCGTGGACCGCACAAAAAAGGCCTCGAGGCTGTCGGGAGCGTCCGCCGAAGCGGCGCCGCTGTCCGCGTCCATGGCATCACCGCTGCTGCCGCGGCCGCCAGACCCTTCCTCGCCGCCATCCTCGTGCACGTTGTACAGTTCGCGCTGGATGAGCGCGAGGCGGCTGCGGAGGCGCTCGTAGTCTTCGCGCGGCACGGCGGCGCCCAGGTCCGTACGCGCCGCGGCAAGCTGCGCTGACTTCTCCTTGAGCGCGCGCTCGAGCGTCTCCACCTCGTCCTCCTGGCGCTTCTGCACCTGCAGGACCTCGTCGCGCGCGGCGGCCAGCTCGGCTCGCGCACGCTCGTGGTCTTCCTGGGCCACCTGCAGGTCGCGCAGGAGGCGGCTGTTCTCCTCCGCCAGCGCGGCGTCCTGCTGCGAGCTGGCTGCGCCCGCGGCGGTCCCGGCCGCCGCACCGGCCGCCGCGGCCTCGGCCTCGCGCACCTTGGCCTCCAGCGTCTGTACATGGAGCGCCTGGCTCTCGAGCTCGCTCTGCGCGAGCTCCAGCTGCATGCCGAGGTTCGCGAGCTCCTCCTCGCTCTTGGCGCGGAACTCCTCGAGCTGGTCCTGGTAGCGCTGGTCGAGCTCCTGTGCCAGCGCCTCGCGGCGCTCGGCCTCCTCGGCGCGGCTGCGCTCCAAGGCGGCAGCCGCCTCCTCGGCGTCCACCGCGGCCTCGGCGTCCGCGCCGCCGCCGCCGCCGCCGCCGCCGCCGCCTCCGCCGGTGCTGTTACGCCTGGTCTCGAACACCTTGGCGGTCTCCAGGCGTTTCTGCAGCTTCGCGATCTCCTGGTCCTTTTCGAAGGCGGCCTGCTTGAGCTGCGAGACCTGCATCTCCGCCTCAAAGGCCACGCGCGAGGCGTCCGCCAGCGCGTAGCTCGGGTCCGGCGCCTCGCGAATGAGCCTGTACATGGCCAGGAAGCAGTTCTCCGCGAACTTCGCGCGGTGCGTCAGCGCGTCCACCTCCTCCTGGTACGACCGCAGCAGCTTGCGCACGGCCGTCTTCACCAGGCTGTTCTCCTCCGCCTTGCGCACATCCTCCCGCTTCTTGAACTCGCGCGTCTTGGTCGCCAGCGCGTTGCGCGACGCCGTGCAGCTCTCCCTGTACTCCGCCACCTTGCTCGCCTGGTCGTCCAGCGCCAGCTGCACGTTGCCCAGGTCGATCGCCTGCCACGCCTCCAGCACCGACGTCGCGCCCGCGCCGCCGCCGCCCTCGCGCGCCTCCATCCTCCCGCGCCGCCCGCGCCGCCCCTCTGCCGCCGCCGCGCCGCGCCGCCGCGCCGCCGCTGGAGCCGGTCGTCCTGCGCGCGCGGGCCACGGCTCTGGCACGAGCCGGGCGAGCCGGACTCGGGCTCGGCGCCCGCGCTCGCGGCCGGCCTGCCCGCGAACCCCGTGCACCTCGACACTACCCTGCGCGGGGGGCCTTCGGCCGCAGATCCGTGGGCGTGCCGTACAGCGCAATCAGCTCGCGGTGGCCGGTGGCCAGCCGCGGAGGTCCGCCGGTCCGGGTCGAGCTCGACGATTCGCTTCACGTCGGCGACCACGTCGAGGTTGAGCTTGCGGAGTAAAACGACATGAAGCTTGAGGTTGACCTTGAGCGTGCTAGCTAGAGGTAGCTAGAGAAGAAGACTTGGCTTGGTCGTCGAGAGAGGCTGGCTTTGGAAGATCTTGGCGTGGGTGAGTATTGACCGCTCGTGCGTGACTGGGCAGCCTGTGCACGTGCAACCAGGACACGGCGAGCTCATGCCGTTGAGGTTGAAGGGCTCTTGGCATCGAAGGGTTCATGTAGGCACTTCATTCTGCGGTTGCATCATCATCATGATCATCATCATCAGTAGCAGCACCACCACCACCAGCCGTAAGTTAGCTGCAGCAGAGGAGAGTTCCCTGTGCGCTCTGAGACACGCTACGAACCGTCAAAACAGCCTATTGCTACAGACGCAGCGCGTGGACTTCTCCACAGCGATCTACCAGCCTCACTACAAGGCGCTTGCAAGAAGAACTTCTGTGGCGAGAGTCTGTCTCATCTCTCCTCCTGTTCAAGTGTAGCTGCTCTCCGCAGCATCAAACAAGGACGCGTCCCTTGGCAGCTATGCCCCTTGGGAGCTTTGCATGCGGGCCCTTTGATCGCCAGGCTGGGTTTTTGCTGACTGACTGTGAGGAGAGAGGTGCCGATCACCACGACGGCCCAGGGCAGCAGCACGAGCGGCACCGTCTCGATCGATTGAAACTCGTCCAAAGTCGATCCCTCGCGCGCGGCGGCGGCGGCGTGCGGCGGCGGCGCGGCGGCGGCGGCGGCGGACGCGGCGCGGCAGCGCACAGCGGCGAGCGCGGCGGCGAGGCGCGGCAGCGGGCGCAGCGGCGGCGGCCGGGCAACGGCGAGGCCCACCATGGGGGACGTGGAGGCCGGCACGGCGCAGCAGACGCGCGGGAACTGGTGCTCCTGGTAGGTTGCGGGCGCGGGCGGAGGGCGCGCGGTGCGGGCGACTGACGGCGGGGCCGCGCAGCTTGACGGATGCGAACTTCAAGGACGCGTCGACGGTGCTGCGGCTATTCAACCTGATCAATGCCGCGCTGGTGATCTTTGCTGGCGTGTACACGATGGTGGACCTGGGCAAGTTGGTGACGCTCAAGGTGGCCACGGTGGCCATCTCCGTGTACCTGGTGTGTTTTGGGTGCGTGCTGTGCTGCTTCGAGTTGCGCATCAGCTCGCTGGAGAAGATGGTGCGGCGGCGCTTCGGCTTCATGTACAGCTACTTGGGGCGCACGCTCTTCCTCTTCTTCGTGGCGACCTTTCTGATCGCGCGGCAGACGACGACCACCTATGTGATTGCCGCGCTGACGCTGGCCAACACGCTGGCGAACTGCTACGTGACTGTCAAGCACGGCGAGTATTACGCGGACCCCACGGGCAAGTACACGACGGCCGAGGCGGCGACCGCCTCGTACGTGCAAAACAACCCGGACCTGGCGCAGGCGGCCATCGGCGCCTCGGTCAACTACGCGAGGGAAAACCCGCAGCTCGCGCAGGCGGGCCTGCAGGTGGGCGCAGACTACGCGCGGAACCACCCGGATCAGGCGCAGACGCTCGCGCGCTCGGCCATGAGCCAGGACTCGGGCAGCTCCAACCCTTTCCAGGTGGCCCACCAATAGGAAGGTCTGGCCCGGTCAGTCAAGCGAGCTGACCAATACTACGACTAAAGAAAAGGAAGAAGGAGAGGACCAAGAGTCGGCGACAACAACGACGAGACAAGTCAAAGCAGAGTTCTTGCTCAGTGCCATCAACCACTCACTGCCTGCCCTCGTGAATGACATGAAGCAAGCAAGAAAGAATGTTTTTCTACATTGAAACCACACGTTGAGTTCCTGACGCACCCGCGGTGGGTGGCCCAGCTCGCTCTCGTTCTCACTCTCGCTCTTCGCGCTCGAATTCGCGCTCGCATTCACGCTCGCATTCGGGGAGGGTGGGACAACAAGCGTGACCGGACCATCGGCAAGCAGGAGGGAGCCGCTCGCTCTTGTACCCATTCTTGGTGGTGATGGCAGCGACGACGGCGGCGGCGAAATCATCCTCCTAGCTAGCTAGCTAGCTAGCTAGCTGGCAAGTACCAGGCACGCCCCAAGTAGCCAGGGCATGAGAAGTGCAGTGTGCCATTCGCACTTCCTCTCTTGACGATCTTGGGCTCTGAGCTTCGGCGTGGACGCAGAACTCTCCGACCTCTCGGTCCGTCGTTGGTCTCGAACTGCGCAAGCCGAACCAGATCGGCTGCTGGAGCTCGCTGCCACGTGTGGAGGCCACCGGCGGCCTCCAAGTTGTACCCCACGACCGGCCCAACGCCCCACTCCGAGTCTTAGGCCGCCTCCGAGTCCGCTTCGCGGGCAGTCGAGGGCGGAGAGACCAGGCATCGCCCTTTTTCTCCCCCTCCCTCGCGCGCGCCTTCTGCTGTCAAAGGCATGGCCCTCGTGCGAGTCCCGGTCGCCAGGTCCCTTTTCTTCCTCCAGCGGCCGCAGCGCCGGAAGAGACTGCCTGCCTGGCTCTCACCAACTGTGATGTGACTTCAACCAGGTGCAAGGTGGGTTCGCCTCTCTTGCCTGACCTTCTCTCCCAGGCAAAGCACGTCGGCCAGGCCACGCCCGCAATATTGGACGGGCTAGACGCGTTGACATCGAGCGCGCGGCGCCCCGAACCCCGGCCCCGCGCCGCGTCCAGACGGACAGCCACCCCGCCGTCAAGCCGGCGCTCCGGGTCGTCCCGCGGCGCCCCTGTGCCGCGCTCCCTGTGCCGTTGGGGACGCCCGATCGTCGTCCCCCGGCACGGTTTGTCCCTGGTAGTGGCGCGCCAAGTCCCGGTGCGGGGGCCAGGTCTCTTCGCAGGCTCGACGCGGGGGAAAAGGGCGCCAGGCCGGTCGTGCCATTGCTCGGCCCGGCTCGTCGGACTTGGGGCATCTTGCCGTGGGGACCTTTTGTCGCAGGAAACCGCGAGGAAACTTGGCTGGCGCACATGCAGCACGGCAGCGGTTTTTGTTGAGTTCTTGAGCGTTCGGCTTCGCTGCTTTACAGTGCTCGTTGATCTGGCTTGCTCGCCTGCAGCGCCGCACGTAATGTGCATGCACGATCTTTTCTGAGCAAGCCGGTCCCGAAGGCAGTCGTTCAACTCGTGAGTGAGGCGTAAAGTGCGCCTGGCGACACCGCCGCAGATCCGAAATCGTCATCTCACATCGGCAGCCCCCCAGCCTCAAGACCCGTAGTCAGCGAGAAGCAAACAAGAAGGCCTCGAGCCCAGCCCCCGGCCGCAAACAAGCAAGCACTAGCTCTGCTGGCGCCGCTCCCTGGCGTAGCCATGAGCGAGCGCGAGGTCGCCATGACTGCGACGGCGTGCGAGGGTGCGGTGGCGGGTTCCCGCGTCCGCGAGCCGGAGCAGAGCCCCTCGACGGTGGGGCCGAGCGCCACACAGACAGAGCGGGGGAGGAGTGTCGTGGAGAGCGCCGACGCCGACGTGGAGGGGGGCGCCGATGCTGCTACCGATCCTGACGCCGATCCTGACGCCGACGCCGACATGGATGGCGACTCAGAAAGTAAAGGCCGCTTCTCAGAGCTGGAAAAGAAGATCCTTTTCGGCGTGATCCGCGGCGACAGCCGCCTGCTTCACGAGTTCCTGCACCAGACCAAGGCGCGCACGCATGGCCGCAAGGGCTGGATGCACGAGATCGGCGACCGCTTCAACCAGCGGTCGCCCACCAAGCGCCGCCTCGACGCGGTGCGTCACCATCTGCTGCTGCGCAAGTCTTCGCAAGGGATGCAAGACGAGCTTTCCCAGGTGCACCATCTGCTCAACCACGCCGTCTACTGCACCAGGAGATCGTACTGCACCAAGTGCCTCTTGCTCGACCGGTACCGCGTGCAGCAGAATCTGGCTTGGTGCGGGCTCACCAACTGCATCGCCTGCGACGAGAATCTCCCGCATATCAATGCGCCCTACGACGCCGAGGCGCTCCGCCTCACCATCACCTCGCGCCTCGCCTCGCGCCGCCCTGGCCAGCGCTCGCCGAGCCTTGCCACGGCCGCCGCAGCGGTGGCTGCCGCTCGTCGCTCGCTGCAACCCATGCCGACGGCCGCCTTTTCGCCCGGCACGCCGCGGTCGCCGCTGCTGCGGCCTTCTGTGCTCGCGCAGACACCGCTGCTGAGCGCGCAGATTGCCGCTGCTGCCTCTGCGCCGGCGCGCCCCCCCGCCACGACAACACCGCTGCCGCTCGCTCGCATGCTTGACCTCGACTTCTCGCTGCTCTCCGTCATCAACGACGCTCCCTCGCTCGCGACCTTGCAGCGCCTCGTTGAGGCGCGCCGTCTCGCCGCGGAGACCAAGCGTCCGCCCACACCCTCGCCGCGGCCCGCGACGCCTGCTCCGCAGCACCAGCAGCTTCATCACCAGCTTCAGCTCCAGAACCAGAACCACCAACCGCACCAACAGGCGGTCTCTTCAGCCGCCTGCCTCGGCCGCAAGCGCACCTTCAACCCGAAGAGCTCCGACGTGGTCATGCCGAGCC
Organism: Thraustochytrium sp. TN22; assembly: GCA_013306675.1. NCBI lineage: Eukaryota > Bigyra > Thraustochytrida > Thraustochytriidae > Thraustochytrium > Thraustochytrium sp. TN22. The sequence continues at coordinate 33,159 of JABLUY010000136.1, read as the reverse complement.
TGCCGCGCAAGCGCCTCTGCTTCACGCCGCCGCCCTCGGTCTCCGCCGCCGCCGTCGCCCAGCGCCCCTACAAGTTCGCTGTCCCGGGCGCCTTTGCGCAGGGCGCCTGAAGCGCCCGCTGCCCATGACTCTGCCCATGACTTTTGTGCTGCTCGGCCCCGGCGAGCAATTGCTGCAACTTAAGAAATTTGATCCCTTGCTCATTTGACCGCGACTTGATGTGAGCGTTAGGCGGCGTTGACCGGCGTTAGCTAGGTCGCTCGCTAGCTAGCTAGCTCTAGCCAAGAGACAGCCTGCACCGCGTCGTTTGATCAATGACCGAGCAAGCATCTCGGCATCACAGTGGCACGCCGACGGGCGACGAAAGAAAGAAAAGCCTCTAGCTAGCTCGCTAGTTTGTGTAGCGGGCCTACGCATCGCGACGATGTCAAGCAGAGCGAGCACACCATCGGCCTTGTACTACAACCAACAACAACGCGTAAAGCCCAGGGAGCTACGCCCGCAGTACGCGCGCCCGCCCGGACGTGCGTCTGAGCGAGTCCCAAGCCGACGCCAGCGAGCTGGCAGCTGAGCGGCGCGCGGTCACAGTCCCGTGCAGCACGGCGCAGTCTGGGGTGTGTGCGCCATCGTTTCGTTCGAGTTCGAGTTCGAGCGAATGCCTGTCCGCAGTCAACGTTCTTGCCAAGCGCCCCGAGCTCCAAGCTGCGCGGCGCGCGGCGCAGCGGCGGCCCATCGCGGCGGCTTGGCCTGCGCGCGGCTTGGCGCGGCGGGCCGGCCGCAGCCGCCTGCGCGGCTGGCTGCCCGCGGCCCGGCGACGGGCGGTCGCCGGTCCCATCGGGAGGCGGGACACGGGGCGCGGCGGAGAGACGCGGCACGAGAGGAGCAGAGAGCAGGGCCGCGCGCGAGCGCGCGCGCGGGCAAAACCGCAAGCGCGCAGGGCGAGCGGCGCGGCGAGGCAGGCGACGTCGGACACGCCATGGAGAGGTATGAGATCATCCGGCCGATCGGCAAGGGGTCGTTCGGGCGCGTGTACCTGGTGCGGCACAAGGTGGAGCGCGAGCAGTACTGCATGAAGACGATCCGGCTGGAGGGCGTGCCGGCGGGCGAGAGGCAGGCGTGCGAGCTGGAGGTGAAGCTGCTGGAGACGATGAAGCACCCGAACATTGTGGGCTTCAAGGAGTCCTTCACGGCGCGCGGCGGCAAGCTGCTGTGCATCGTCATGACGTACTGCGACGGCGGCGACATGGCGACGCGGCTGCAGGCGTCGGCCGGCAGGCTGTTCCGCGAGTCGCAGGTGCTGCACTGGTTCGTGCAGCTGGCGCTAGGGCTCCACTTCATGCACGAGATGACAGACAAGTGCGTGCTGCACCGCGACCTCAAGACGCAGAACATCTTCCTGCTCGGCAATGGGCGCCTGGTCATTGGAGACCTGGGCATCTCCAAGGTGCTGGATCGGTCGACCGACTTCACCAAGACCACCATCGGCACGCCCTATTACATGTCGCCCGAGGTGTACAAGTCGCGGCCGTACAATCACAAGTCGGACGTCTGGGCGCTGGGCTGCGTGCTGTATGAGATGGCGACGCTGCGCCACGCCTTCACCGCCAAGTCGCTCAATGGCCTCATGGGCAAAGTCGTCAAGGGCTGCTACGAGCCTCTGCCTGCGGTCTTCAGCCGCAATCTGCGCGGGCTCGTGGACCGCATGCTGGCGCTCGACCCGGACGCGCGTCCTTCGCTGCCGGAGATCCTCTCGCTGCCCTTCGTCAAGCGCCACGTGTACCTGTTCTTGCACGGCATCGCCCAGCGGCCGGCTGCGCAGCTCGGGTGCGGCACCATGGTACTACGGTCTGCTGCGCTCGGCGTGGGCGGGTCCAGGGCCCTTGCCGCGCCGGCCCGGTCCGACGAGCTCTTCTCGTCGCAGACAAGCAATCTCAAGAAGCAGCTCGAGAGTCTGGGCATGCAGGACATTGTGCAGCGCGCCTTTGCGGAGTGCCGCTTCGAGAACGGGTCCGAGCAGCTCTCGCCGCCGCCGCCGCCGCCACCACCACCAGCCCACGCAGCAGTGCCGGGGCGCAGGGTCAGCAGCGGTGTCAAGGCAGACGAGCAGCGCAAGAACGACCGCGAGCGGCGGCAGCGAGCAGACGAGAACCAGGCGAGGCCAGGCAATCAACCGCGCGCTGCCGTGGAGAAGCCGCGGCGCGTGGACTTGCGACGCGCTGCCAAGGAGCAACGCAGCGCGCTCGTCGTGGAGCGCGAGCGCAAGCGGCTCGTGGAGGACGCGCTGGAGAGGCTGCGGCGCGAGCGTGCAACGCGCGCCGAGGAGCGCGTCCGGCGGGTCAGCTCGCAGCGCGAGCGCGAGGAACGCGTACGGGCGCGCCAGGAGGCGCTCCGCCGCGAGCAGGATGACCGCCGCCGCGAGCTCATTCGCAAGCACCAGCTCGCGGACGAGCGACTGCGAGGTGCGGCCGCCGGTGAGGTTGATCGGCACAAGGAGGCAGCGCTTCAGCGCCTGCGCAGCCACCACCCGCGTCTCGTGGCGCAGCGCAAGGCGCGCCAGTTCCAGCAGCAGTTTGCCCAGCAGCAGGCCTACCAACAGCGCCAGCGCCAGCGCCAGGAGCACGGGGTCGACCTGGACGCGGCTGCTGCCCGACCCCTGCAGCGCGAGATGTCGCCGCCGCCGCCGCCGCCGCCACCACCGTCAATGCCGCCGCCGGTCCCGCCGTCATCGTCGAGGCAGGCGGACCAGGACGCGCTCGTGAAGGCGGCCCAGGACCGCATGCACGAGGTCAAACAGCAGCGCGTGTCCATGGCCCCAAAGGACGAGGAGGCGGACCGCTTTAGCGACCTCGACAGCGACAGCGACAGAGAGCTGGAGCGCGAGATGGAGACGGCCGACTCGGACGACGACGACCTGGACAACCGCGAGGAGGAGCTCAAGAACGAGCTTGCGGTCGCCACCATGCGCTGCACGAGCATCCAGCGGACGTTACAAGGCGTCCGAGCCCAGCTCCGACATGTGCCCACCGCGGAGGTCGCGGAGGACGAGGACGACACAAGCGACGGCGAAGAGGACGGCAGCAGCGACGAGGAGGAAGACCGAGGAAATGCAGGGGGCGCCTCGTCTGAGAAACACGCGGCGTGGACTCCGGCTGTACGTCCCAGGCACGTAATCCGCGCCTCCTCGGCGGACTACGGGGAGTTCGAGGCAAGCCAAAGCGATAGCAGCGACGAGAGCGGCAGCGAGAGCGGCAGCGACGGCGAGGACAGCATCTTTAGCCCCGTCGTCGAGGGCGCTAAGGGCGCCTGTGCCGGCGCAGGCACTGTCGGCGCGGGGGGTCTCAAATCCCGCGTAAGCCGTCTGCAGGAGGAGTGCGTGCGCGCGCTCGGCCAGCGCCGCTTCGACCAGGTCTACGCGATCCTCAAGGCCCACCTCGAGACCAAGCTGCACCGTCCGGAGGGCAGCCTCGTGCAGAGCGAGCGCCTCGTGCAGCAGCAGGTCAGCGCTCTTCTCGCGGCTGACGGCAAGCTCCCGTACTGGCACAAGATCGACAACCTCATCTTCATGCAGGAAGCCCTGTAACTCACTGTCAGTCAACACCGTAACATGAAGCTAGCTCGCTCGCTCGCTCGCTCGCTCGTTCGCTCTTCGGATCAATCACCCGTCGCCGCATCGCTCAGGCCGTTCCGCTCGCCGAGCACGCACGCGGTTTTCCCCGCCCGCCGCAGGCTCCCTGACTGAACCCTCCTCTTGAGCCGTGCATTGGCCGCAGGCAGGCAGGCAGGCAGGCAGGCAGGCAAACACGCAAGCAGACCCTCATCCTGGTCCTGCGTGCATTGGCGTCCCGGTCCTAGCTCTCTCTCTTCACCAGCCTCTTCTTGCAATTCTTTCTCTGCTCTGCTCTCTCACACCCAGCCAGAGTCGGGCCGCTGCATACCTTCTCTTGAAGCCCGTGTCTGTCTCCGGTTCAGGCCGGGCCTTGAGCCTTGTCGGGCCGCGGCTGCCCCGCCCAGCGCTCTCCCAGCCCCGCTGCTGGCGCCCGCGGCGAGCTCGTACGAGGCGGTCCCCGCGCGGAGGCCACCGCGTGCGGCCGTTGCTGCCGGATCGGGCGAGCAAGTCGAAGAAGTTCGAATTGGCCGGGGCGATCAAATCGCGATCAGGCGCGGCGGCGGCGGCGGCGCGATGCTGGGCGCGCTGCAGGCCGCGGTGCGCGGCGAGGCGGCGGCGGCGGCGGGCGGCGCGGCGCGGCTGGACGCGGGCGGCGCGGCGGGCGTGGCGCAGGATGTGCTGTGCGGCACGGCGGGCGCGGGCGCCGAGCTGGTGAGCGCGAGCGAGGCGGCGGGCGGCGGCGCGGCCGCGGCCGCGGTGGCGGAGCGACTGTGCGAGGAGGCGCGCGTGTCGTGCGTGGCGCCCGTGGGCGGCAGCCGCGGGCGCCGCGGGACGGCCGTGGTGGAGGCCAGCGCCGCGGCGACGCTGGCCGTCAAGGCCGTGGAGCTGCTGGAGCCTGACGACGAGGCGTCGGCGCTGGCGTCGAGCAAGGCCGGCCTGCGCAACGCGCATAAGATCCTGCGGCAGACCGCCGGCCAGGTGTGGAAGCTCAAGAGCAACTGGATCAAGAACTGGAAGAAACAGTACCTGTCCGTGGATAGCAGCGGCCTCGTGTACGCCAAGCAGGCGACCGGCCAGTCGCAGACGCACATCCCGCTAGACAAAATTGTGTCGGTGGCGCTGGCCGGGCCTGCCGACGTTGGGCCCAAGGTGCGGCTGCGGCCAGAAAGCTTCATTGTGCAGACGCGGGACGGCCGGACCTACGTGTTCGCGAGCGACGCCATCTCGTCCGAGGTGGACGGCGGTGCCGGCAGCGGCCATGGCGTGGGCGGCGGCAGCGCTGGCGGCGGCGGCGCGGGCGCGGGCGACAGTGGGCGGCGCGAGGGCGGCGAGGGCGACGTGTCAGGCGTGGCTTGGTGCCGCGTCATCGCCTCGCACGTGCTGCTGCACGCCGTGCAGCATAGCATGAGCGCGGAGCGCATTGCGCACTTTTGCGAGCTGGGCGCCGACCTGAACTGCGCGTGGCGCGACGGCCGGCAGTACCCGCCGCTGGCGCTGGCCATGCAGAACGGGAACCGCGACGTGGCCAAGTACCTGCTGCGGCGCGGCGCGGACCCGAGCTGCCTGCTGCGGTGGTCGTTCCTAATGATGGACCGGGTGGCGCGGCCGATTGAGATTTTGGATATGCTGATTGAGACCAAGAAGGACCTCAACGTGTGCAGCGACGACCCGCACGGCTGGACGCTGCTGCACTACCTGGCCTACGAGGGCGATTTGGACTCCGTGCAGCGGCTGATTGCGCGCGTGGACGTGCCGACGATCCAGGCGGTCAACACGCTCGGCGACTGCTCGCTCATGCTGGCGCTCAAGCGTCACGGGCCGCGCCCCGGCCCGGTCGTGGAGCAGCTGTGCCTGGCGCTGGCGCGCAAGAGCGACCTGCGGCGGCGCGACAAATGGAACGACTCGGTGCTGCACGTGGCCATCAAGCAGGGCCACGTGGAGCTGGCGCGGCGCGCCATCGAGGCCGGGGCCAAGGTGGATGAGCGCGACGCGGAGGGCGACTCGGCGCTCCACGTGGCCGTCAAGACGCAGTCTTACACCCTGGCTCGCTGGATGGTGGAGCGCGAGGAGGACGCCTCGGCACGGAACGCCGTGCTCGACATGCGCGACGAGCGACGCGGCGACACGGTGCTGGCGCTGGCGCTCAAGCTCGGTGAGGAGGATCTGGCTCTTTTCTTTTTGGCGCAGGGCGCGAGTCCGGAGGTGCGTTCCAGCAGCTGGGACCTGTCCGCGGACTGCGCGAGCGACTCGCCGCTGCACGTGGCCATCAAGATGGGCATGCGGCGCCTCGCGGAAGCCATGGTGGAGGCGGCCGTGAAGCGGGGCGGGGCTGATGCTGCCGTTCCTGCTGCTCCTGCCGCCGTCGATACCGGGGAGGACAGACCGGCACTCCTGAGCGAGTCGGACACGCGCGGTGTCCCCGTGCTGGTGCTGGCGCTGCGGCGGGCGATGCTGCAGCTGGCACAACGCATCATCACAGCGTCCAAGGGCCAGCGCGCAGTGCTAGATGCGGCCACTCGCAAGGAGGGCGACACTGCGCTGCATGTGGCATTAGAGAGCGGCTGGCTGCTGCTGGCGTGCGCGGTCCTGGATGCCGGTGCGTCGGTGAACGTGCGGAACCGCAAGGGCCACACGGCCCTGCACCTCTGCGTGGATCGCCTCGTGGAGCTCGCGCCGGTCTCGCCGCGGTACGAGCGCGTGGTGCTGACGCTGATGCGCGAGCTGCTGGCAAGCGGCGCGGACGCCTCGCTGCAGTCGGGCTTGCGCGAGCTGACGTGCTTGCACACGGCGGTGCTGGGCCGGCAAAAGGCGGCGGCGGCGCTTTTGCTGGAGCACCAGCGCGAGCTAGCGGATATTTGCGACAAGGACGGCCAGTCGGCGCTGGCCCTGGCGGTCCTGCAAGGCGACCCGGAACTCGTGCAGCTCATGTTGGACGCCGGCGCGGACGTGGACGTTGTGAGCAAGGAGAGCCTGTCGACGCTGCACCTGGCCCTGCAGGCCGCGCCACAGGACCAGGAGCGCACGGCGGAGCTGTGCGCGCTCCTGCTCCGGCACGGCGCCTACCCGGGCATTTGGGACGGTGCAGGGCGGTGTCCCGTGCACCACATGGCGGCGCGGAATCTAGGGCGCGTCATCGACGCACTCGCCCAGCACTGCTCGGCACAGGGCCACCTAGACCTGCGCACGGAGACGGGCGAGACGGCGGCGATGCTGGCGGTGACACACGGCGCGCTAGATGCCTTGAACGCGCTGCTCTCCCACGGGATTGACCTGGACGCCAAGGTGCCGGCGACGAGGCGGGGCATCTTTCACATCGCCGGCGACCTTTGCGTGTCGCGATCCGAGCCGTTCTGGTCCTCGGGCGTCCCAGAGCGCCTGCTGGAGATCGAGCACGTCGCCAAGGTGTACGACCGCGATGTGGCCGGTACCTCGGTGGTGGGCGCCAAGAGCTTCATCCGCCGCTGCCTCGCGTCGGGCAACGTGCCCCACGTGGGCTCTGGGGACGACCTCATCTCGCCGTACTCGACCATGTCGTCGTCGTCTTCGTCCGGTCAGACTGCGGCCGCAGCGACCGAGGACGAGGACGGTCTGGCGCGCTCCGAGGGCGCCCGCATCGACGACAACGGTTCCGTGGTCCAGCTGCAAGCGGGCGGCAGCGGCGGTGAGGAGGATCTAGATGACGCCATGAGCGTAGGCAGCGAGCCGAACGCGCTGGCCGCGCCTGGGTCGCCAGAGCCGGCGCGGTCTGGCGCGCGGGGCGCAGCGCCCACGCCCGCGCCCACGCTCACATCGGCGCAGTCGGCCAGACTGACCTCCATGGAAGGGGGCGCGGACGGCGGCGCGTCGACGCCGCTGCCCATGGGGGCGCAGCCGCCGCTCTTGCCGGTGACGGTGGCCTCCTCGGCGTCGGCGATGGCCGTGCCGCCGATGATGATGATGTTGAATAGCCACAAGGACGAGAGCGGCGTGAGCAGCCCGTCGTCCTCGATGGGGACGAAGCATCATCACAGGATGATGACTGCCCAATCCGCGTCCTCGCTGCTGACGGTCCCGGACTCAGCGGATGCGTCAGCGCGGGCGTTGACGCCGGCGGCGTCTCGGGTGGCGAGCCCGACGGCGTCCAAGGGCGGGGCCGAGAGCGATGTCACGCCGGACCGCGAGGAGGAGTCCAAGGAGGCGGAGGATGGGCCTCGGTTGCAGCCTCAACAGCAACAGCACGATGCGCTTTTCGATGCTGAGCTCAAGGAGCTGTATGTGAGCCTTCCGCCGCTGCAGCGCGTGGAGATCGTGGAGCTCATCAAGCTGGAGGGCAAACTGGTGGCGCAGCAGTGGCTGAGCACGCCACAAGGCCAGACGCGGCTGGCCTCGGACGCCGAGGCCCTCATTGCCGGTAACCCGAGTCTGACTGCCGTGCAGGCACAGCAGGCGGCACGCCAGGCGTTTGTGGAAGGCCATCTGGCGTCGTGGTTCCAGCAGCTGGAAATTCTGAACGCGCAGTAGGTAAATGGACATAAAAAAGTTACAGTAAACCCAAGTGGCAAGGGGATTGATTTGAATCAGAGCAGAGTGAAGTGGGCATGCGCCAGGAATGTAGAACACAAGGTGGGCCTTGGGGGCAAGATCTTGCTCGGCGCAGTCTGGACATCGAAAGGCATGAAGATCAATTAGCTGTGAACCGTCTGCACCGTGTTTGATTGCGGGCGCGAAGGAGACAACAGATCCTATCAGAGTGTGTAGGGCGCATGCGCCGTGAATGCAAAAGACGAGGCGGTCACAGGAAGGGGGGGGGGTTCTTTTTATAATCTTATTTCCCCTTCAGAAGTTGGCGCCGCCAGAAAGCCTGCTTGCTGGCTGGCACTGGCGCCGGCTTCCTTCATTCCCCTTTTCCAATTTCTCCTCTTGTCGCGGGTCGAGTGATGATGGGCAGCAGGGACAGAATTGCGAAGAGCACAGGAAGGACAAACGCCCTAGGCCTTGCCGCTGTTGAGGTCCGTGAGGTTGAGGTTAGCCATGATGGCTTCCTCGTAAATGGCCATCTCAGTGGCCACACGGAATCGTGGCCAAGGCATGTATGCGGAGATGAGTGACCTGGAGAGCGCGCCAAAGTACATCTCAACGAGGATGAGCGTGCGCGGGATAATGTTGAAGGCCTCGTCGCTCTTGGCCAGCAGACGATAGGCCGCGCGGCCGAGGACGACGGTAGCGCGGCGGTCCCGCTGCGTGGCAACAGCAAAGGGCTCGGCGGCCCACTCCACATCCGAAGGCAGGGCCATGAGTTCGAGTGTGCCGAGCTGCAGCGATACAACGGCCTGGCGGAAACTGCGCGATGTGCGCACAACATCCCAGACGGAGGACTTGAAGAAGCAGAAGGTGACGCCCTCGCGAACCTTTTTGAACTCGGCAAAGGCCTCAGGCCAGCCGGTGCTGGTGCTGGCCGCGTCCGTGTCGGTGGCCCAGTCGACCTCGCAGAGACGGCAAATCTCGGAGAGCGCGAGACGGTCCGAGTCGCTGCAGTCGATCGTCATGCCGACGATGGACTCCTCCTCGGTCTCGTCGCTGCTGCTCTTGAACGTGGCGGAGCCGGAGCCGGAGCCACCCGAGCCGGAGCCGCCAGACCCTGAGTTTGAGCCGGAGCCGGAGCCGGAGTTGCCGCTGGCAGCCGTGCGGCGACTCTCGCTGCGGCGCGAGCTTCCACTACCGGTGCTGTTGTTTTCTGCGCCCATAAAGCCCGCGGTCTGCACGAAGCGCGCGCCGTCGTCGTCATTGCCGTTCCTGTCGGAGGACTCGCCGGAGGAGCGGCCGCCGTCATCGGACTGATTCTCGCCATTCGCGCTCGACCCGCTGCCGGAGGAGCCGGAGGAGCCGGAGGAGCCGGAGGAGCCGCTCCCGCTCCCGCCGTCGGCGCCATTATCCGCCCCGGTGCCAGTTTCATGCTCATGGACGACCGAAGCCGCCGAGGGTACGCGCGGCTGGCGCATGGCCGCCGCAGCGGCCGCCGCAGAGGAGGTCTGCTGGTCGGGGCTCTCGTCGGAGGCCACCTCATCCTGGTGATGCTGGTGATGATGATGGTGGTTATGGTCGTGGTTCCTGGAGCGACTGGCGACCGAGCCGCGGTCACTGGCAGCCACAAAGGCGGCGCTGCTGCTACCCACGCGCCGCCGCACGCGTCGATGAGAGTTCTCGACGCGATCCATGTCCTGCAGCGCCGGCCCCGTGCTCGCGGACTGCAACAGCGCGAGAGCCGTGGCGGACAGCGAGCTCAGGGGAAAGTCATGGACGCTGCCGCTGCCGCTGCTGCCGGGACCGCTCGCAACGCCGGCGAGCGCGCCATCACCCTTGCCGCTGCCCGAAGACGCGGCCCTGGGCCGCTTCGTTCCCCCGCCCTGCGACGAGGACGCCGAGGAGGACACCGAGGAGGAGATAGACGAAGGTCTACCCGCGGGCCGCGCGGCGGAATCGCCCCTGCGCTCCCCCTCTGCGGTCTTGTGGTGTTGGTGATGGTGGTGTTGGTGGTGGTGATGGTGGCGTTGCTGCTGCTGCTGCTGCTGCCTGGCCGAGGCGGCCTCTTCGTCCTCCCTGTCGCTGGTGGCTGGGACCTGTTGCGGTTGCCTTGATTGGGCCGTGCCGAGGGCGAGTCCTTGCCGCTGGGCTTCGCCCGCGCGCGTGGCGTCTCCCACGGCGAGATCGCGCTGCTGCACCATGGCGCCGCCGTGCGGCACGCTCCCCCCCCCGCGCGCGCGCGCGCGCGCGTCCGCGCGGCCGCCTGCCACCTCCGTCTGCTTCTCTGTCTGATGCACCGGCCCCCGGCGCGCCGGCGCGCCAACGCTGCGGCCGCGCGCCAGGCGGCCTGTAGGCTGGCCACCGCCGCGCCCGCGCGCCGTGTGTCTCTCGCCGCGCCGCGCCGCGCCGCCGCCGCCGCTCTCGCTCGCCGCCCGCGCGCTGCTCGCCGCCGCCGCCGCTAGCTCGCTTCGAATCGATGCCAGTCTGCCGCAGCTCCTCGCGTGTCGAGCTCGAAATTGCAAGAAACCTGGAGGGACTGCGGGGCACGCAAGAGCTCTGTGGGAGAATGCTCAAGAAGTCGCAGGCCTACTGCGGGTAGGGGCGGTCGCTGAACGAGCTGTGGCCCCGCAGCTCATCCTGTCCTGTTGATGGTGTCTGCGTCTCCTCCTAGAAGCTTTTATAGAGAAGACGCATCCACCATCAACAAACAGGACGAGCTGCGGGGCCAGAGCTCGTGCAGCCATCGCCGCCTCCCGCAGTAAACCCTGGGACTTCTTGAGCATTCTCCCACATGGCAAGAATGCTGCGGCAGTCTGGCATCAATTCGAAGCGAGCCAGCGGCGCGGGCGGCGGCGTGCAGGACGCGGCGCGCGGGGCGCGGCGCGCGGGCGCGGCGATGGCCAGCCTACAGGCCGCCTGGCGCGCGGCCGCAGCATGGGGGAGGCAATCGGCCTTGCCGCGGTCTGACTCTGCGAAACCGATTCCGATTTTGCGCAAGTGGCCAAATCCCATCATTCGTCCACGAGGTCGGTTCTTGAAGGGAGCAGTCTAAGCGGATGTGGGGAAGGCCTCCTTTTCTCCTCTCAACTCTCTTGGCGGTCTCCCCCACAGCGTGTCTACTTGACATCGTGGATGCGATGCCACCGGACCCGCATCTCCGAAATTTGTCAAGAGATCTGATCAGATAATTCCGATAATAGAATGCCTTCCACGCGCACGCTGCCTCGCTCCGAGCTCCTGCAGCTATTTTAGCAAGGCCTGCTGCAGGGTCCGGTTGACTGCTTGCCTTTGATGTCCTTTCATTTCTCAGACTTTTGGCAAGGGCCGTGAGTCTGCTTGGGGTTACTTAGTCTTTGCAGGTGGCGCCTGTCCCGAGCGTCCGTACAGAACATCACCAGAACCAGGAGAGCGACTTCTCCCTGACCAGAATGGCGAAGGAATCTCTTGAACTCAGCACCACCTTCGCAACAACCGGCGCCGCGGCCGCCAACGGCCCGCGTGCAGTGGCGGCGGCGGCGGCGGTGAACCGTCGGCCTGGCGGTTGAATAGAAACGGCCCCGACGTCGTGAGAAGACTCGGACTCGGGACTCGGACTCGGACTCGGACTCGGAGGCGGCGGGCGGCCGCACTGGCGCTGCAGCCTTCAAAAGGTTTGGCAGGTGGGTCGGCCCCTTTGGCCAATGGGTGGCCGCAGCAGGGCCTGGGCGCCCTCCGGCGGCTGGCCCCCGCCCCCGTCCCCCGCCCGCAGCGAGGCGGGAGCGGGGCGCGTCGCCTGTCGCCTGGCAGTGCCCCTCGGTGGCATTTCCATATCGCCGATCCCACTGCGAACAGCGCTGGGCTGGACGGCGTGGTTGGCAGACTCGGCAGGGCTTTGGCAGTTTGCGTAAAAGAAACCTACGGAGGCACCCGGAGAGTCGGAGGGCACAGCGGCAGTGGCAGTGGGAACGGTGGTCGCGACTCGCGGACATCGCATGCCATCCCGACCCACTCATTGCGCCACGGGCGTGGTCTGACAAGTAGTGAGGAGAAAGAGGCGGCCACAAGTTATACAACTTGCTCGAAGGCGAAGCCAGCGTCGTTGTGAGGAATCCGCCCAAGCACGGAAGAACATAGGGCACTGGAGATAGACTACAGATGGTTGGTTTGGCAAATGTTCATTGTCAGGAAATAGCAGGGAATGCAGGTAAAGGCAGGCAGAGGCTGCAGCGCAGCTCAAACGGCGGCCCGGCGTGAGTTGGGACCCATGGACCCGGAGCCATCGGGCGGCGGCGACTTCTTGTTGTTGGTGAAGGCGAGGGCGGAGGGCTTGGAGGGGTCGTGCTGCTGGCGAAGGTTGAACTCGAACATCTTGAGATGCGCCACGGTCATGACGCGGTCCACCTCGGGCGAGAAATACTTGGAGAACATGGTGAGGAAAGGGCTGCTTTGGCCCTCGGTGCAGGGGTTGGGCGGGAGCGGGGCGCGCGGATCGTCGTTGACCGCGGCCTTAAGCAAAAAGGACATAAACTGCAGGAAGCATTCGCCATCGATCTCCTTGCGCATGCTGGGCAGCAGGAAGCACATAAAGGGACGGGAGAGAAAGTTGCCCTGCTGCTTCTCGGCGTACGGGCCGAGGGCGTCGTCAACGGAGGACTGCCAGTCGCCAGCGGAGATGTCGGTGAGCACGTTCACCAGCACGGTGCGTACGTAGGGCGTGGCATAGATGAGCATGTCCTTGAGCGGCGAGTCCGTTGGCAGGCTGGCGTGCACAAAGATCTCCAGTTCAGGGTCGATCTCGCCGTTGAGCATGTTGCGCTTGTGCAGCAGGACTGCCTGCTCCACGAATTTGGACAGAAAGCCGGCGAAGACCTCCTTGGGCAGCTCCACCTCGCGCGTGGCCGACTTGCGAATCATTACGCGCGCGCCCGTGTCGCCGTTGCTCGTCATCACGGCCTCCGCCGCAACAGCCGTGTCCTCGAGGTCGCCCGACATGGCCACCGACGGCGTGGAGGCGCCCGAGGCCGGACCACGCTTGGCGCCGTGCTGCGATGGCCAGCGCGAGGTGGCCACAGTGGACGACGAGCTCGACGAGCTCGACGAGGACGAGTAGGAGCTGGCGCGCGTGTCAGCATCCAGGTCATCTGCGGCCGCGGCCGCGCCGCGGGTCTGCTGGCGCGTGCGGCGCGGGTTGGGCCGCGCGTCGGCGGGGACGCCTGCAGATGAGGGCGGGCCGTCGGGCCCGGGCGTGTCCGGGATGCCCAAGAAGAGATCCTGGAAGTCCTCCAGGCCGGTGCCGTCAAAGACAGGCCCGATCTCGTTGAACTTCTTGAGCACGTCAAAGTCGTCGTCGTCGTCGTCGAAATCATTCCCGTGCGCCGAGTCGTCCAGCCCGGGACCGTCCTGGAACGGCAGCATCGCCTCGAGGTCCGAGGACCCGGACCGCTGGTGCCGGTTGTCGCGCGCGCGCTTGAACTCATTGGGTGTGGGCCTCGCGCTCGCGCTTGGGTGCTGCTGCCGGAGCTGCTGCTCGGGCTGGACCTGCTGCTGCGGGCGTGCACGCTTGGCGCCAGCGCCAGCACGAACGGGCATGGGCTGCTGGGAGGCCGCCTGCTGCTGCAGAACCTCGAGCAAGTTGTGGGAGTTGGGCGGCGGCGGCGGCGCGGAGACGCCAGCGCCGCCGCGCGTCGACGCCATGAGCGCCATCTGGTCACGCAACTCCTCCATGAAGGAGCGCATCTCCTCCAGACTGCGGCGCAGGCTGTACACCTCGCGGCGCAGCTCGCTCACCTCGGTCTTGGAGGCCGCGCCGTCCTTGTCCTGGCGCGTCTTGCGCCGAATCTCGTAGATATTGTTCGGGAAGTCGCGCTCGAAGTGCTGGTGCTCAAAGGACCATTCCTCGCCCACGTGGTCCAGCTTGCGGAACCCGTAAAAGTGCAGCTGGCGAATGAACGTGTTGAGCGACCCCTTGAAGTACTTCTTGAGCACCTCCCGCTCGAACCTGCCGTTCTTCACCACGTACTTCTTCCCATCCTCGCTCCATCCTGCGATCTCCGGATCACACGTCTGCGCAATCGTCTGCAGATTCTTCAGGAACGGCGGCAGCGAGATGGACGCCATCGCGTCTCCGCCGACCCGACCCCGTCGCGTCTACCCTCCCCGCCGCGCGCGCGCAGGTCTGGTCTGGTCGGGTCGCGTCGGGTCGAGCCGCAGGTCGCCCCGGGCCCTCCTGCTGCGCCGCGTCCGGCCCTCGCCTTCGCCTTCGCCGCCTCTGCGCGGCCGGCCGCCTGCCGCCGTCGCCTCGCCTCGCCCGCCTCGCCTCGCGCCGCGCCGCGCCGCGCCTCGCCGCGCCTCGCCTCGCGTCGCGTCGCGCGCGCTGGGGTCTGCCCCGCCCTTGCTTGGACTCGACCACGCCTCTCTCTCTCAGTCTCTTGTGCCTCTCTCCTCCCGTGGCGCCTCTCCACCGGACCCTGGTTCCATAGCGCTGCGGGCTCCTCGTCCCTCTTTCTCCCTCCCCTCCCTCCCCTCCTCTGCGCCTGTCCCCCTCCGCTTTGCCCAGTGGCGCCCCCCCCTCCCCCCTGGCCTCGCCGGCCCCCTCTCTGCGGGCGTTTCGCGCTGCGCGCGCCCTCCTGCCCCCCCCTTCTCGCCCCGCCCGCAGCCTGTGTCGCCGCGCGGCTCTGGCGACTCGCCCGCGGCGTCCCCCGCACATGCGCGCCCCGTGCCCCCTTCGCGCCGCGCCGCGCTCCTTCGCGGCGGGCAGTGCGCGAGTCTGCGCCGGCGAAGGCGCCGCGCGCGGCCGCCACTGGCGCGGCAGGTTCCTCGGGCCCGCCGGCGCTGCTTGCGCATCCGGCGCCGCGCCCGTGTCGCAGCGCGGCCAGCGCCGCCGAATGCTTCTCCGTTCGGCGCTTCTCTGTTCGCCCGCTCTGGCCTGCCTGCTCGGCGGCGGCGCTGCGAGCGGGCGCGCAGGCGCTCGCTGACCCAGGCTGCGCGGGGCCGGCGGGCGCGCCGCGCGGGGGAGTCTGCGCCGGCGCCGCTGGCTGGCTGGCTGGCTGGCTGGCTGGCTGGCGGGCCGCGGAAGGTGCTGCTTGTGGCCGCGGCGGCGGCGGCGGCGCGCGGTTCGCGCGAGGCGAGGCGGGTGCCTTGGAAGCGCGGCGGGTGGCGGCTAGGTGTTGACGTTACTTGTGGAGAGGGAGACGAGGATTGTGACGCAATCTCGTGGAGATTGGGAACTTATGGGCGTTGCAATCAGCGCCTCGAATGTCTAGTTCCTCGCCGCGGCCAGCGGGCCGGTGCGGCCTGGCGACCGCGACGACGGTGACGCCGCAGGACGGTCACTGCAGTGCGCCAGTGCACGCGGCGGCAGAACTCGGCCCTGGCACTGGCAGTGGCGGTCGTTTTGTCGGTTCTGCCGCGCTCCTAGGTCGTTCTGTCGTTGCGCGTCGTTGCGCGACAATCCGAGGCTGAGTCCGAATCCGAGTCACTGGCAGAGCAGAGCTGCCAGAGCAGGGCTGCAGAGAGTCCCAAGCAAGGTCACATCATCACAACACCACTGCACAGAAAGATCGCTACAGAAAGATCGCTACAGCCTGCCAGTGGTCCCTGACACATCACGCCATGATCATGGCGCTCGTCTCAGGCATTCTTCTTGGCGGCCTTTTTGCGCTTCCGCGCGGCGGCATCGGGTGGGCCAGCGGGAATGCCCTCCTTCTTCTTCTTCTTCTTGGGCGAGCCGTCCTTGTTGGTCTTCTTCTTCTTCTTCTTCTTCTTGCCGGAGGCGCCGTCCTTGGACTTGGCCTTGGCCTTGTCCTTGGCGCCGCGCTTCTTGCGCTTCGACTTCTCCTTGAGGTTGCGCTTCTGCATGCCCTTGAACTTGCGGCGCATGCGCTTGAGCGCGTAGCGCTCGAGCGCGGCCTTCTTCTTGCGAC
The DNA here is from genome assembly GCA_013306675.1 of Thraustochytrium sp. TN22. Lineage (NCBI taxonomy): Eukaryota > Bigyra > Thraustochytrida > Thraustochytriidae > Thraustochytrium > Thraustochytrium sp. TN22. The sequence continues at coordinate 17,151 of JABLUY010000136.1, read as the reverse complement.
GGCGCATCTCCAGGTAGACGCCGAGCGCGAGGAGCGCGAAGATGAGCAGAATGCCCATGATGAGCCCAACGGGCACCTTGGGGATGTAGGTCCACGTGTGCTGGTTGCGCGCCTCCACGTAACTGAGGTCGACGTTGCCAGCCGCGTCGATGGCGCGCGCAGTGAGCCGATAGCGGCCGCCGCTCGGGAAGACCTCGAGCAGGTCGAGCGAGGAGCCCGTGCTGAGCGTCCAGTTGAGCAGCGTCTCCACGACCGAGTCGTCTTCGTCCGACATTGCCTCCAGCTTGTACTCGAAGAGGCAGTTCACCTCGTCGCAGCCAAAGGTGAAGACGGAGTCCGACGAGTCGTCCTCCGGCTTGGTCGGCATGAGCGTGAGTGGCACGGTGTCGTCGCGGTACCACGTGTCGCCCTGCTCTTGGAAGACCCAGTTGGAGTCGCGCGTCATGAGCATGCCGCCCACGACGAAGAGCTTGCCGCGAAAGTTGACCGCGCCGATCTCGCGCCGCTCCGGGAACTCCCATCGACACATGAGCGAGATGACGCCTTCTGCGGCGCGGGCGCGGTACATTGGCATATCGTCCAGGTGCGCCACCTTCTCGGCGTCCAGCTCCGCCTGCTCGCACCCATCGTACCCGTAGATGTAGTGCGCCTCCTCCGTGCTCGCCGGCACGGCGCTCGTGTCTGGCTCGCTGCTCACGTAGGCGCCGCGCAGGTACGGGTGCGTCATGGGCGACAGAATGGCCGCGCGGTGCGTCGAGTTCCAGTGCCCGTCGCCGCGGTCCGGCGTCAGCTTGCACTTATTCAGAGCGGCCATCGCGCGGTACTTGTAGTGGCAAATGTATAGCACGCCGTCGTCCTGGCGGAGAGAAACCACAGTCTGCGGGCCCACGGCCGCCAGCTGCCGCAGCGTGGCGATGCCGCGCGCGCGCAGCGCCTGGGCGTCCGCCGCCGTCATGGAGCCCTGGATGCGCTCCACTGGCGCGTCCGCCCACACGTGCATGGTGCCCGGCACGTTGTTGGTGTCATTTGTCACCTGCTTCCAGCCCTCACTCCCGCCCAGCGCATACTTGTACACCTCGTTTGCCGAGGACACGAACACGAAGTCCTCGTCAAAGTCAGGCCCGACGTCTCGCTGCTCCGAGGTGCGCGGCCACTGCATGCCGGCCAGATGGACGCCCCCGCGCGCGTGGACCTCGAGCGAGCGGTCCTGCGCGCTCGACGCCGTGCCCAGGGCGTCCACGGCGTCCTGGCCCATGCTCACGAGCCACAGCGCGCCATTGAGGGGGACCAGTCCGTGGCCGGCGTACGCGTGCGAGAGCCCCTGAAGTTGCGTCCACGTGGCGCCATCGCTCGAGACCCAAATGTCGTCCGCCACCGTCGCGTACGCGCCCTCGTTGCACGGGTAGTCACCGCAGTCTGTGCTGCGCACGTGTGTGATGCCGCCGCTCACGTACAGCTGGCCCTGGAAGACCGCCACGGCGTGGCGCTCGCGCGGCCGGAAGCTCGCGCACGCGCACCGGCCTGTGCCGCTCTCCAGCGAGACCGATAGACGCACGCCGGTCGTCGGATTCACGCAGTACGAGTCGCCGTAGCAATCCACATCGCTGCGGCAGAGCGCGTGCTGCGCGCCCAGTCCGGGCTGCGACTGCACGTCCTCGTACCGGCAGCCTGGGTTCACCAGGGTCCACGAGATGCCGTTCGACGAGGCCCACACGTCGTTGCGCAGCCGCACCGAGTGCGCCTCACCGGAGCCGGCCTCGTCCGCTGCCAGCCCGCCAATCACCCAGATCACCTCGCTCGCGCCCGACGCCCGCTGCCAGTACGTCGTGGCGTGGTTGCGCCGCGGCGACCAGCGCCGCAGGTCGCCCGAGTACGGGTCCTCGCCGGCCGTACACAGCGAGGAGCCCTGCCATGGCCGCGACAGGCAGTCCAGCCACTCGTAGTACCCCGCGCCGTCCGGCGCCAGCTTGTCCGGCCACACGCGCTTCCACTCCAGCTGCGAATACATGCGCACGCCGCCCGAGACGACCTTCTCGAAGCGCGACCAGCTCGGCCCGGTTGTGCGCCACACGTCGTTGTGCAGCTGCCCGCCGCCGGCGTCCCACCCGCGGTAGTCGTCGCCGCCAAGCAGGTATAGCAGGCCTTTGTTCTCGTCTGCCACCAGCCCGTGCCCCCAGCGAGCCGTCCACCCGTTAAAGTGCGGCACCACCACGTTTTGCGTGCGGTTGCCTGAGCATTGCGCCCAGTTCAGCCCCTCGGCGCCCGGCACGCTGCACAGCGCCGCCACCGCCGCCGCCGCCACCACGACCGTCGTCCACATTCGCAGCGCCGGCCTCGCGCGGGCGCGCATCGTGCCGCGCCGCACCGCCCGCCATGCACGGGCGCCCGCGCCGGCGCCCGCGCGCGAGTATTCCCTTTGCAGGCCGCTCTGCGCTGCCGCTGCCATGGCAAGCCGTTGATTGATGCAAGCAAGGCGGCGGTGACCACTGCCAGGCCAGGGAGAGAGGAAAACGCAGCGCAAAAGCGAACCAAACGTGCACACCTCTCTTCGTCGCGATCAACTCCAGGGAAAATGCGTTGCACCAGGAACTGAGCTGGTGTGGCCTTGATTGGCCCTTCATTGGCCTTCATCGGCCTTCATCGGCCTTCATCGTCAGAGGAGGCATACTTGTGAGTAGGCGAACCGAGCGGAGTAACAGGCTGGGCGCGTGACGTAGTCCACACGTGATCCCTGTCAGTCTCTGAATTCCTCTTGGTTTTCTCCTCCTCACCTGGTCCATTCCCGCCACCCTCGCCTTCTTCATCCCGCCACGTGCTCACAGGCAGTCAGTCAGCCAGCACAATCTTCCCTCCTCCCTCCCTCCCTCCCTCCTCGCCTGACAGCGCCGCGCTCACCGCGCGCCTGATTGACGCTGCGCCCATTCCCTCGCACGTACGCATAGCCGGCTCGCAGCCTCCTCTGCCAGCCAGGAGCAGCCGGCCCGAGGTTCTCTCTAGCTAGCTAGGCCAGCCAGGCCTCGGAAGCGAGCCGGCCGGCCGTGCCGCGTCCCTCGCTCGCTCGTCCTCGCTCGCCGCCGGGCTCTGGCTCGGCCTCGCGCGCTGCGAGTCGTGGTCGGCGAGCTCCCGGACACCGGCGAGCACCAGCTCGCTAGGCCTAGTAGCTGTGAAAGTGACCGCTGTGCAGTGCAGCTGTGGCCATCACCGCAGTTCGGAGCTCCGGTGTCGCACCCGCGCACCCGCACGGCACGCGCACGCGGCCGGCAGGCAGGCAGAGGCGCAAGCGCGCGAGGGCGGCACGCGGCGCGAGGGCCTGGCAGGCAGGGCAGCGCGCGAAGTGCGACGCGAGCGACGGCGCGAGCGACGGCGGCGCCGGCCTCGAGGAGCGCCATGCTGCGGCGGCGCGGCAGCAGCGTGGTGGACTCGCTGCGCGCGAGCGTGAACCGGCGGCTGAGCCGCGATGCAGGGCTCGAGCGCGCGGAGAAGCGCCTCGTGGACGCGCGCGGCGTGAGCATGGCGTTCCTGGCGGAGGTGCTCGCCGGCGTGCAGGCGCAGACGCTGGCGCCAGGCGTCAGACTGTTTGTGACGACCAGGGCGCTGGGCGAGGCCGTTCCGGCGGGGACGACGCTCAAGCTCGTGTCGCGCGGCGCCGACGGGACCATGGTGGGCGTGGCACCCTACGTGGAGGAGCCCGTCCGCTTTCGCGAGGGCGAGGACGCGGTGGAGAAGGCGCGCGCCGACTGGACGTCCGAGGACGTGGCGGAGCACGTGGTGGCGGCCACGATGCGGGGCCTGCGCAAGACGCCTTTCTACATGTCCACGATCGCGGACGCCCAGCACGTGGGCCGGCCGTTCCAGGGCACCTTCGTGGTCCACCCGCGCTCGTGCAAGTTCGCCAGCCTCGTGCGCGCGCTGCAGGCGCACGTCGAGGCCACGTACAAGCCGGTCGCACCGCGGCCGCCCGCCACGCCGCCCCCGCCGCCCACGGCCGCGGAGCGGGCCGAGCTCGCGGCGCGCAAGAAGCAGGAGAAGAAGGCGCAGAAGCAGCTGCGCAAGACGCAGCGGCGGCAAGCGCGGCTGACCCGCAAGCCGCCGCCGCAGCGTGCCACGACGCCCGAGGAGCCCGAGGAGGACGAGTTCGACATGGCCATGCCGGCGTCGAGCAGGCAGGCACGGCAGCAGCAGCAGCAGCACTACGTCTGGCTGGACGTCTTTTGCGCGAACCAGCCGCTGCTCATGGGCCCGGAGGAGGACCTGGCCGGGGACCTGGGCAAGGCGCGCAACCACTACCTCGCGCGCGGGCTGCACGAAGTCATGGGTAAGTTTGAGTCCGTGGCGGTCTTTGTCGACCGCTGGGACGCGCCCGCCGCGCTGCGGCGCGCGTGGTGCGTGTGGGAGCTGGCCGGCGCCGTGCGCTCTGAGCGCCCGCTGCACTTCTTGCTGCCACACCGCGAGCGCGACCACCTGGCGGAGCAGCTCTTCAAGAAGCCCAGCGACGTCTCGCGCGTCGTGCGCGGACTCCGCGCGGACCTGCAGCTCGCGGACTGCCGCAAGCCCGAAGAGCACGCCGCCATCATCGAGGGCGCCGTGACGCTCTCGGCAGGCAAAGCGCGGACTCCGGCCGAGGCCGCGGCGGCCATGGGCGAGCCCGTGCGCGCGCGCCTGCGCCAGTGGCTCACGCAGCTGGCCGGCGAGGTCGTCGAAGACGAGCGTCGCGCCGGCGCAGACCCCAAGCGCCTCGGCAAGCTCCACCACCAGGTCGGCTTCTTCATGTACGACCAGAAGCGCTTTGAAGACGCGCTGCGCCTGTACGAGAGCGCCCTCGCACTGCGTAAGCGCGCTCTCGGCATGCGCGACCGCCGCGTCGCCGGCACGCTCAACAACATCGCGCTCGTCTACGAGCACCTGGGCCAGTTTGTCAAGTCTCTCGAGCACTACGAGCAGGCGCTCGATATTCTGCGCGAAGCGCTCGGCGACCAGCACCCGCAGGTCGCCACGACCACCAACAACATGGCCGGCGTCTACTTCAAGCGCGGCATGTTTCGTGAGGCGCTCGAGCACAACGAGCAAGCGCTGGACATTTTCCGCGCGGCCTTTGGCCCTCAGCACGAGATGGTCGCCAACACGCTCAGCAACATCGCCCAGGTGTACCAGGCGCAAGACCGCCTGGACGATGCCCTGCGAGTCTACGAACAGGCCCTCGACATGAGTCTGCGCACGCTGGGGCCGCGCCATCCCGCGGTGGCCACGCGCCTCATGTGCATTGGCAAGATCCACCGCGCGCGCGAGGAGTGGGCCACAGCCCGCGACTACTTTGAGCGTGCCGAGAACATTCGTCTCGAGCGCTTTGGGCCCTCGCATGCTGCGACGCGCGACGCGAGCGACGCCATACAGCACTGTCTGGACCATGAGCGCGCTCCCGATGACGACCAAGCCTCCTGACTTTTGTGATGGCAAGAAATGTTTTGATTGCGTTTGCAGGCGAAGGCTCGATGAACAACAAAAGGACCAAGCACACGTGGCGATTTCGACACGGAGGTCTAGCAAGTTACGTGCCGTGATGCTCTTGGCCCAGGCTTAGCTTACATATCAGTGGTGATAATCGGTCTCCTCCCCGTCGTAGTATGCGCGGCGCGACCTCTGGTGATAGTGCTCGAGGCGCGACTCTGAGGGTGGTTGTTGTTGGAATCGCATCTGGCGATGGCGATGCACCCCAAGGGCAACGAGGCCGGCCAGCACGAGGGAGCCCATCACCGAGCCGACGACAATGCCGACCAGACTGGCGCCGGTCGAGGCGGCCTCGTCCGAGACGGCGGGCGAGACGGTGGGCGCTTCCCAGGCTGTAAGGCTGGAGGCGGAGGGCTGGCCAGAGCTAACGAGGCCCGTGATGGAGGTGGAGATCTCGTTCGTGGACGCAAAGAGGTCGGTGAAGTCGTCGGCTTCGTAGAGCTGCGCGGCGACGCCGAAGATCTCCTCCACCTCGTCCTCGGTCCAGCCCGAGGTCACGCCGACACTTACCACGAGCACGGCTACGCCGGCATCGGTGAGGTCCTGCGCGATCGCCTCCGTGACGTTGCGATCCGAATCGTTGATGAGGCCGTCCGTGAGAATGACCACAACGCGATTGGGCCGCGTTTCGGGCTGTGCCTCGGCGAGCTCCAGCGCCAGCGCCAGGCTGCCGGACGGGCAGGTGCCGCCGTGCGGCGATACGTTGTTGAGCAGGTAGTTGGACACGCCCAGCAAGGAGACGTCCGAGTAGTACATCTTGTCCATGGTGAGTGCGAAGCTGACGGGCTCCTGCGTCGTCTCATTGCACGAGAACGTCCAGGCCGCCATGCCCAGCCCGTCGTCGCCCGGCTGCCCCGCCGCGTCGCGCTCGGCCCACCCGCCCGTCGCGTTCACGAGCTGCAGGCTGATCTCCAGGAAGCTCTCCACCTCCAGCGTCCAGCAGTTGCGGCCCTGGTTGTCTGCCTTCTTGCACAGCGGCCCTGCCGCCGCGATGGACGCGCTCTGGTCCAGCACGAAGAACACGTCCAGCTGCTCCGCCGCGGCCGCCGCCCACGCCCATGCCGCCCACGCCCACGCCCACGCCCACGCGCCCCGCGCGCGCCGCATCCCGCCCGCCACGCACGCACGCGCGCCGCGCGCGCGTTCGCGCTCTGCAGGCAGGGCCGCCTCCCTCGCGGCGCCTCGCGGCGCTCCGGGTCCAAGATGGCGGCGCGCTCTGCCAGTCTGCCTGCCGCTGCCAGGCTTCCTCGGCCACTTGTTGAGTTCTTGTCTTGCCACTGTCGGTCGTGCAGTGGTCGCAGTCGGCGCGTCAACTCAGGCTCAGTCAGGCTGGCAACTTGCAACCACGGCCGTGCAGTGGCAGCGGCCCCCGCACGCGCCTCCCTCGCGGAACGCGTGGAGCCTGGCTGCGCCGGCTGCGCCTCGGGAGCAAGGCGTCAAGTTCTCGCGGCGCATCAACCACTGGCAGACCAGAAAATGCTGGCTCTTCAACTTGCCAGCCTGAGCGGCTGAGCCTGAGTGTGGCTATCTCCTGGATCTTGAAGACGAGGCGGATGATCGTTGATCTGCCAGCCAGCTGGGCGGCTCGCTCGCCATCGAGGACGAACTTGTAGCCTGATGCTGCGGCACGTGACCGACGTCTCGGGCTCGACGAGCCTCGCTTCTGCGCAGGCGACCAACGGGCTGCCGAAGTCAGCTGGCGGGCGAACCCGCGTTGCTTCTGCGTCGCTGCAAGCATGGCAACTTCTGTGGCTGGTCATGCTGGCTGAGCTGCAAGCAGATGATCAGAGCCAAATCTTTGGCCACCGGCAAGCGACGCGACTCTCCTCGCTTCTCCACCTGCAGCTAGGCTAGCGAATGGAGGTGACCGCAAGCGGCCGTTGCACAGCCCAGCCGAGACGGCCGCGCCGGCGCCCAAGGCGCAGTCCTCGGAGACGACGTTGCCGGCGGCACTGGTCATGGCAGCGCGGCCGGGAGTCCGCCCGCAAAGACGCAACTGCTCTCGGGCTGGTCCAGCGGCAGCAGCCCGCGCGGCGACGCGCGGCGGCGGCGGCGGGCGGCGGCGCGAGGGCGCGGCCGCGGAGGCGGCGCTCCTGCTGCCGTGAGGCGGCAGCGGCCGAAGCGGCCGAAGCGGCCGAGGCGGCCGAGGCGGCCGAGGCGTCAGCATGGCAGACGTGGTGTGGAACATGGCGAAGGTCGTGGAGCGTCTGCGCAACGAGGCGAGCGAGCAGGTGTACCTGGACGACCTGCACATCACGTCAGAGGAGGACGAGCGATTGCTGGCGGACGCGGTCGCGGAGAGCTCGACGATCGGTATCCTGTCGCTCCAGACGCAGCTGCGGCGGTTCGAGGTGGTGGCGCGGGCGCTGGCCGCGCACCCGAGCATTCACACGTTTCGCCTAATTGAGCACGCGCTTAGCGATGACGACGCGCGCGCGCTGAGCGAAGCGCTGCGAAATGGCAAGTTGCGCAGACTACGGCTGGACCACACGGGGCTGGGCAGCGTGGGTATGACCAGCCTGGCCGAGGCGCTCCCGTCCATGCGCGAGCTGGCCTGCGTGAACCTCTTCGCTGCGGACATCGGCGTGCAGGGTATGCGCGCGCTCAGCATGGCGCTGCCAACATCGACGATCAGCAGCCTCACCGTGTCCATGTGCGACGTTGGCGTGGAGGGTTACCGCGCCATTTGCACTGCGCTTGAGCGCGGCGCTCCGCTCGAGTATCTGTGCCTGAGCGCCTCGGGTGGCGGCGCGATGTGCGCGGACCTCGTCGCCAATACGCTACGCTTCTCTAGGACGAAGCTCAAGTTCCTAGTGCTGGGAGACCTCGACCTGGGCGCGGACGGCGTGCATGCGGTTCTGGACGCGGCCGTGACGGGCGCCACCCAGCTGGCCGCGCTCCATATGCAGGGCGTCCCCATCTCCGACGACGCGGCGCGGCGCGCGGCGGACGTCTTGCGATGCAGTTCGGACGCCAAGCTGCGGCGGCTCAGCCTACAGGACAACCGCCTCTCTGCGGCCGGCGCCTGCCTGCTCGCCTCCGGCCTGCGCACCTCGTCGCTGCGCCACCTCAGCCTGGCGAGGAACGGTGTCCGGGACGTCGGCGCGCAGAGCATTGCCGGGGCTGTCAGCGGTTCCCGCATCGAGCGCCTCAACCTGACTTTGAACATGATTGGGGGGGGAGGTGCGGCCGCCCTCGCCGCCACGCTCAAGTCCCCCGCCTGCAAGCTTCGCGAGCTCAGCCTCCGATGCAACATGATCGAATCTTCTGGCGCCAAGGCGCTTGCCGCGGCGCTCTCGCATAATACCAGTCTCGAATCGCTCGACCTCTCAGAGAACGAGCTTCGTTTTGACGATGTCGCGGCGGTGGCCAAGGCTCTCGACCGGAATCAGCACATTTGCACGATGCGCGTCATCAGCGACGAAGAGATTGACTCCGAGGCCTATGACCTGGATCTGGACCCTCTTGTCCAAGACGTTCAGCTCCGCTCGCTGCGCAACTCGCTGCGCGCAGCCCACGCCTCGCTCAAGGTCGAGTGCCAGCGCGCTATCGAGCTCCGCGCTGCCGCGGCTGTCTGCGAGGTCCTCCGGCTGCCCATGCGTCCTGCGCAACGGCCGCAGCATGTGCCTGCCGACGGCGAGGAGGACTCGGTGCGCGCGCGCAAGCGCCGCCGTCGCCGCAGCCCCCGCATCAAGTCCGTTGATGGGTACAGGTCGCGCATCAAGGAGGTCTCTGCCGCCACTGCGACCGTGCGGGCCAGGACACAGGACTTGGCACGCCGCATCCCGCTCATTGCGCCGTACCTGTACACTGAGCACCATGATGAGACTGCCGCTCTGGATGACCTCATCAAGGCGGGTTTCATCTGATCTGGACGAGCTAGGCCGGGGCCGAGGCCGAGGTGCCGAGGCGGCCGTGGTCAAGGCTGAGGCCGAGCCTCTCAGTCAGTCTGAATGAAGATTGTATTCTAACTTAAAAGTACGCTTTTATCTCTTCGTGATCGGAACTTGCTTATCCCTGGCCACCAGTACAGCTCGTACCCAGAAGCGAAGCCACCGAAACACGGCCCGCCGTTCCGGACCCACCACTGCCAGGTCTACACCGTCTCAGAGGGTCCGTCACAGACTTTACGCCGCGGGCCGGCCGCGGGCGCGAGCCAGAGGCCCGCACACTGCACTCCACTGACAGTGGGTTGACACAGGCTGGCATGCTGGCAGTGACGGCCAACGCGCGAGGGCCAGCTTGAGATGCGAGTGAGGCGCGCGTCCAGCGGCCGTAACTTCCGAGGCTCCCTCTCACAGGCACAGGACGGTCCTCCGAGCCAGGCCCAGGCCACTCACTGGCAGCCTGGCAGGCCACCGCGCCGCCAGGCTGCACTGCAGGGCCCGCCCGCGGAGCCCGCGGTACCGCCAGCGCGGCGCCGTGCAATGACATGCATGCCACTGCGCAGGCCTCTTCCGTCGCCGCCGCAGGATTGCTGCGCAGCACGTGCAGCCAGCCCACCGAACTTATAAGGCGAAGCAGAGGCAAAGCAGAGCACTGTGCAAAGCAAAGCAGCGCGTGCCGGCTGGCGCCCGAGTTTCCGAGTGGCGCGTGGCCACGACAAGGCGCCCGGTCGGCGCAGCGCAGGCGCAGCCAGCACTGCAGGCCTGGCGCGCGGGCGCCGCGGGGAGCAAAGCCCGAACGAAGCCCGCAGCCCGCGAAGCGGACTCTCGCTCGAGTTCGCGTGGTGGTCGGAGGCAGGCAAGGCTAGGCAAGGCAAGGCAAGGCAAGGCAAGGCCAGCATGCTGGGGTCGCTGCGGCGCAGCCTGGGGCGGCGCGCGAGCCGAGGTACGGGCGATGAGGCGGCCGTGGACGCGGAGCTGGTGGACTTCCGCGGCGTGAGCGTGGCGTTCGTGTCGAAGCTCGCGGACGGCGTTGTGGACGGGAGCGTGGCGCCCGGCGTGCGACTCTTCGTGGTGACGCGGGACCTGGGCGAGGCGGCCCCGCGCGGCACGACGCTGCAGCTGGTCGCGCAGGGCGAGCAGGGCTTTTTGCTGGGCCTGTCGCCGTACGCGGGCGAGCTCGTTCTGTTCAAGCAGGGCCTGGAGGCCGTGGAAAAGCCGCGCGTCGCATGGACCACCGAGGATGTGGCGCAGCAGGTGGTGATGCCCGTGACTCGCGCGCTACGGCGCGCGCAAGTGTACGTGCGGGCCGTGCCCAAGGCCAGCGACGTGGGCGGACCCTTTCAGGGCACCTTCGTGAGCCACGCGCGCGGCTGCCGCTTCGTGGAGCTGGCGCGCGCGCTGGAGCGCTGCTTCGCGCGCACAGACTACGTCTGGCTCGACGTCTTCAGCGCCAATCAGCCGATCCTGACGCGGCTGGACGAGGACCTGGCGCCGGCCGCAGTGCAGGCTCGCGCGCGCCTCATCTCGGGCGGCCTGCATGAGGCTATCGCGCGCTTCGACGGCGGCCTGGCCATTTTCGTGGACCGCTGGGAGTCGCCCACCGTGCTCAAGCGCCTCTGGTGCGCCTGGGAGGTGCTCGGCGCGCTGCGCGCCGGCTGCTCCGTCAAGGCCATCTTCACCCTGGATCAGGTGATGGACATCACGGAGCAGCTCGTGAAGAAGCCCAGCGTCGTGGCCGACGTCTTGGAGGCCAACTCGATCGACGTCGCGGCCGCTACTTGCACGCGGCCGGCAGACAAGGCGCTCCTGGACCGCGCCGTCGCCTCGGCCGCCGCCGCCGCGCCGCAGGACTCGCCCGCTGCGAACCCGAGCCTGACGCTGAACGAGCAGAGCGACGCCTGGCTCATGCAGCTTGTCGCAGAAGCGGTCTCCGAGGCGGAGCGCGGCGACGACAACCGCAAGCTCGGCAAGCTGCTGCACCAGGCCGGCTACCTCATGTATCTGCAGAAGCGCAACGAGGAGGCGTTGAGCTTCTACGAGCGCGCGCTCGCCGTGCGCAAGCAGGCGCTCGGCCCGCGCAATCACCGCGTCGCCATGACCCTCAACAACATGGGCCTCGTCTGCGACAACCTCGGCCGCTCCCGAGACGCGCTTCGCTACTACGAGGAGGCGCTCGCCATCTCAGAGGGCTCCAGCAACCCCAACGACCCCAAGGTGGCGCAGACGCTCAACAACATCGGCGGCGTCTACCTCAAGCGCGGCAACTACGCCAAGGCGCTCCCGTACTACGAGAAGGCGCTCAAGATCTTCCGCGCGGCGCTCGGCGCCGACCACGACCTCGTCGCCAACACGCTCAACAACATCGCCCAGCTCTACGAGGCACAGGAGCGCTGGGCCGACGCCTTGCGCTATTACACCGAGGCGCTCAACATCAACAAGCGCACGCTCGGTCCGCGCCACCTGGACGTGGCTATGCGCCTCAGCAACATCGGCCGTGTCTACCGCGCCCAAAAGGACTTCAAGCGTGCGCTGCCCTACTTTGAGCAGGCCGCCGAGATCCGTCTCGAGGCCCTGGGTCCGGACCACCCCTCCACGAAGGACGCCCAAGAGGCGGTGCACGCTTGCCATGCAAGCATCATCATCTGATTTCTACACACACGCGCGCACGTGCACGCTCATGGCCACGGCCTGGAACGCAGCCATGCAAGCACCATCATCTGATCTCTACACAAACGCGCGCACGTGCAATTGCATGGCCACGGCCCGGAACGCAGGATGCGCGAGACCTGTTCTGATTTATAGCTGCAAACCTCACTTGCGAAGAGGTCGACGAGTACCTTTTCGCAAGCGCAAATCCAAGTGCTTTGCATTTCTTGACGGCTCCCGGCCTTGCCCAAGTGGCGTAGTTGCTTGTTGATGTTTCTCCTCCTTGTAAAAAGGAGAGATCCTCAGTCTTCACACAGCAGGCCACGCGGTCCAGATCCAGCACCGAACACTATGGCCAAAGTACGCTTCTGGTCAGAGTGACAATGTGTTGTCGACTGGCTGAGCCGCTGAGGTGCAACAGGGCTGAGTGCTTGCTTTGCTGCTGAGAGTCATCGTGCTGCTGGCTTGCAAACAGGGATTCGAGTTGTCCGTGATGTTGAGATTTTCCATAAAACAGGTTGTATGCTTTCGCACAGCGCTGGCGCAGGCCTAGGCTGAATCCACGCGCTGCTCGCGACTACGGATGGCGCGGCATCCGCCGTGGCTTCCAAAAGTGGCACCCACCAGGATTGGCAGTACGTCCAGATCGTGCCGCCTAGCTGACTTGGATCACTGTGTGCTGCCACCGAAGTGAGCTCTTGGCGCATTTCCGGGAGGGACTTGGCACAGAGTGGAATCTGTACCCGACGACTTCCTCCACGTGCTCCTGCTTCATCATCCCCTTCCCGACCTTGCATGCTTGGTTTACTCCGGCAAAGAGGGCGGCCACTCCCGGTAAGGACCATACGTGTAGTACTTTGGTCGCGCGTCAAGCCGCATGTGGAGGTAGTACACGCCGAGCCCTGAGGTGCTCAGCCAGACCGGGTGGGCCGGCGCGTGGTCCAGACGCAGACGCATTGCGACGCCCACCTCGTGCCACAGCTCGCGCGTCACCTCTGGGCGCTCCGCAGCCGCCCGAAAGAAAGGCGCCAAGTGGCGCGCCGCGTCGGGCGCCAGCGCCGCGTCCTGCGTCGGCACGCATAGCGTCGCGTCGCCGCCTAGATTGGAGAAAACGGCCACACGCCGCTTCGCCGCCGTCGCCTCCGCCAGCTGCGCAGCAAAGGTGTCCAGGTCTGCCGTCCTCACGCGCGCCAGGCCAGGGCTCTCCACGAGCACGAACTCGAACGGGTCGCTCGCCGCCGTGGCGCCCGACGTAGGCCGCGTCTCGAAGAAGACGCCCTCCCAAGGCGCCTCGCGCACTGCCGCCGACAGCTCGTCCTGCAGGCCGCTGTCCGTCTGGAGGCCCACCAGCGCCTCCGCCCACGTCAGCGTGCTCTGCACGCGCACCCGCGACACCGTCTCGCGCGTCGTGCGGAGCGCAGCTGGCCTCATGGTGTTGGTGGCGTATCCCGGCGGCAAGTCTGCGACTCCCGCCGCCGCAGCTATTGCGCTCGGGCTCCCGGGTGTTTGCAGGATGTGAACTGCCACCAGCAACGCGACCGTCGCCGCCGCGGCTGCTGCCGCGACGTGCGTTTTCGCGTGGCCCATGGAGTTCTGCTTCCGGGTCTCAAGATCAAAGTTAGGCCTAGCTAGCTAGCTAGCTCCGGAGAAGGAGAAGTGGCGTGCAGGCGTAGGTGGACGGGCGATAAGCATTGGCGTGGTGGAGGCGGGGTCCGGCAGAAGCCTTGCAGACGTTTGACAGACCTTCACAGAGCAGCAAGCCAGGCAGAGCGCGCTTGACGCGCCCTGAGCTCCCGCCGAGATGTTCGCCAAAAAGAGGCGCATTTGCTCAGAAAACCGGTCTAAAGAGCATGGGCGCAAAAAAAGAAAACCCCTGGAGGAGATCGAATCCTCGACCACCCGCGTCGGAAACGGGCACTCTGCCACTGAGCTACAGGAGCGCTAAGATCGCTTGTACGATGCTGCGTGAAGTCCCTAGCCTAACGCATCCTCATAAGGGCACCACCCATTGTGGCGGCGTTGTGCAGCCCAGCTTGTGCGAGGGCGAGTGCCGGCCGGTGGCCCAGACGGCTTGCTTTGCTTGGCTGGCTGACAGAGAAAGCAGTGCCTACAACGGACGGACCCAGACGACCTCTACCTAGAGCCTAGACTCGAAAAGCCCCGCGAAGATGCCCTGAGTCCTTCGATGCAGTCAGGCAGCCAAGCACGTGCGAGTGCAAGTGCTCAGTGTAGCCAAAGGCGCAGACGGCTTGCTTGGCTTGCTTGTGCCTGCAACGTATGAATCTGCGCAACCTCGAAAACTCGTGCGCAGATGCCCTGAGTCCTTCGATGCAGTTAGGCGCGGGCATGATGAGCAGTGAAAAACGTACGCCTGTACAAAAAAACAGGAAAAGGTCTGATTTGTTCCGTGACGAGCTCAAGAATGGCGACCCAAACTAGCGGCCGACGAGCTGGTGCAGGCGCCTCAAAGCGTTCTCAGCCTCGGCGGCGAGCTCAAACTTTTGCGCGAGCACAAGCACCTCCGCGAACATGCGCATCTTGACAATGCAGTGCTCGCCGCAGGCCTTTTCGATGACGCTGATGCGGCGCTTGAGCGCCTTGTCGGACATGGTGCGCACGCGCATCCAGGTGTGCTCGTAGGTGGCGGTCGGGTTCTTGTAGTGGGTGCCGTCCTTGTGATGCAGGTCGCGTAGGCGCTGGAGCTTACGCTCCATGACGGCGTCGGGGCTCAGGTCGGCCGGCTCCGGCCGCGGCTCCAGGTCGATGGGCGCGTGCGCTGGAGGTTGCTGTGCAATACGCCGCGACTTGCGCGAGCCCTCCCGCGGCGCGGCGCGCACGCGCTTTGCTTGCTTCAGCGCGCGGGTCTGGCCCTCGGGCTCTGCAGTCCCCGCCGCGGGCCCAAGGTCCAGTCCGAGCGCCTCGAGTTCCTCCAGGTTGCGCCGGATGTTGGCTTCGCGCGCCACCTGGTACGCGGTCCTGAGGTCCTCGTGATGCTCTTGGTCTTGGTTTTGGTCTTGGTCCTGGTTTTGTTCTTGGTCTTGGTCTTGGTCTTCTTGGTCTTCTTCTTGGTGCTCATTCCTGACCTCGGCCTCAACCTCGACGCCGCCAGCCTCGCTCTTAGCGCCCTCCTTGATGTCCATGATGCTCAGCTTGGCGGGGTTGTCGTCCCTCCTTGATGAGAGCAAGAAACTAGTAGCGCAGGACAACCCGCGCACCAACCTAACCACAACGACCTAGCGTCTCGCGACCAGGTCGCAGGCTCGCTCGCCTTCGCAGGCTCGCTCGCCTTCGCAGGCTCGCTCGCTCGGCGGCGACGCCCGCTGCCGCTTCGCCCGCCCGCCCGCCCGCCCGCTCGCCTGCTCGCCCGCTCGCCCGCCCGCACGTGCGCTCCTCGGTCGCGTCGGGTTGCGGGTCTGCGGCGTTGAAGTAGGTGAGGGACGTGACAGACCGAGAGCGTGGCGACTGCAGAACGCCCCCGCCGCGCAGAGGAGACGGGCGAGATGGTGGCGGCGCTGCGCGCGACGGTGGTGGCGGTGGTGGTGGCGGCGGCGTCGGCCGCGGGCGCGCAGGCGCAGAACCTGCCGCTGCCGCCGCTGCCGTACGCGTACGACGCGCTGGAGCCGCACATCGACGAGGCGACCATGCGCGTCCATCACCTCAAGCACCACCAGGGCTACACGGACAAGCTCAACAAGGCGCTCGCGGAGCTGCGCGGCGACCCGGACAACAAGCATCTGGCCAAGATGGGCGTCGACAAGCTGCTGCAGCACCTGGACGAGGTGCCGCAACGCCTGCGCGGCACCGTGCGCAATAACGGCGGCGGCTACGTGAATCATGACCTCTTCTGGCGCAGCCTGACGCCCGACGCGCCGGGCGCGCCGGCGCCGGGCTCGCCGCTCGACCGCCACCTGACGGCTGCCTTCGGCTCCATGGACGGCTTTCAGACGCTCTTCCGCGACACCTGCCTCGGCGTCTTCGGCTCCGGCTGGTGCTGGCTCTGCTTCGACGTGGACCGCCAGGTGCTCACTGTGGAGACCACGCCCAACCAGGACACGCCCACCTCCGAATCCTTGCGTGTCATCCTCGCGCTCGACGTCTGGGAGCACGCCTACTACCTCAAGCACCAGAACCGCCGCCTGGACTACATCGACGCCGTCTTTGCGCTCTTCGACTGGCGCGAAGCCGAGCGCCGCCTCCTCCCTCTGCTCGCCGACGCTGACGCCGACAAGCAAGAGCTCTGATGCGGCACTTGCAGGCACGCTCACTCTCCGTCCGAGAGGAGCAAGCGAGCGAGCGAGCGAGCCTTGCTTGCTGCTCTGACGCTTGCCTATGTCCGTCCACAGCGTGACCTCGTCGAGCACTGAGTCAGCGCCGGGGCCCGGCACTGCAGAGCAGAGCAGAGCAGAGCAGTTACGAATCGCGATGTGATCGTCGGCATGGGACACACGAGTCGCGAGCAGACGAGCAATGAAAGCAACGATGAAGCGAACCTTTTTATAGATGGCGCTGCATTCATGGGCGTAGCTTGTCGAAGGGAAACGCGGGGGGCGAGGTGACGCGCTTTGAAAAGGCGAGGTCTTCACCGCAATTGGCGCTGCGCAGGCCATGGGCCTCGACGGCCGAGCAAGGCCGATGAGAAGACGAGTTCGCAAAAGTCCCCCGAGGCTCACGTCACCTCTCGCATGCATCACCCCAGGCCAGACCCCTCCCATTCGCATCGTCTCCGCGCAGTCAGCGCGCTCGGCCCAAGCGCGCCTCGCTCTCGCTGCGTCCATCACCACACTTGCCTCACTGATGCCTGATGGATGCTCTCCGCCCTCGTCGCAGCGGGAGAAGTTCGCCACGTGCATTCTCGTCCATGGCCCGCGTGCAGGCCCATGCACTCCGCGATCCTTTCGTGGCCGCGCTCGACGCCGCGCTCGACGCCGTGAGCCGTGCACGGCCTCGTCCTCGGCCTCGTCCTCGTCCTCCTCCACCTCCATGTCCTCGCCAGTGGCGCCCTGCTGCGCCTGCAGCTGCTCCAGCTCGCCGCTGTCCCTGACCGCCCGCGCTGCGGCAGAGCGCGAGCGCGGCGCGGCGCGGCGCGGCGCGGCGCGGGCGGCGGCGCGCGGCG